>VXBU01002476.1:224535-270418 GCA_013400315.1 Bombycilla garrulus
CTACAATATTGAAAAAAAACAGAAGAGAATGAGCTTTAAGATTCATACCAAGGAGAAATGAGCAAGTGGCAAATCCTGCTGTCAGCTATCATTCATTTATGGCTTTGTAGCATTTAATAAAGAGGTGAATTGGGGTTTTTTTATAATTCTCACTGCCTCTTCTTTATGTGACAATGAAACCACAATAAGGAAGGGCACAGGAGCCTGCAGCTCGAACTGCACTAGGATGGATGGATGATGGATGGATGATGGATGGATGGATGGATGGATGGATGGATGGATGGATGGATGGATGGATGGATGGATGGACGGACGGTGTGTGCCAGGGATCATCTTGCTGGGCCATGCCAGCAGCTCCTCCAGTGCTCTCTGGTGATCCAGCAGAGCCATTCACAATAATCAAACAACCAGAAGAGCCTTCAAGCTTTGTCTTTGCTACCAATGAATTAGACTCAATTTGTCAGGATGATGCAGGTGAAGAGGAAGTGCTCAAAGCAAACAGGCAGGTGCTGGAAATACAGCATAGGCTACAGGAAACCACGAAGATAATCTTTCCCCTTCATGGGTGTTTGATTCCATTGAAATTACAGTGATCAGTAGATCAATTTGCAGAATTCCAGCAAAGAAATTGACTTTTTTCTTTCCTTAACACCAGTGTTGAATAGATAATAAACATAAACAAACAAATTCAATCAACTCATTTAGAGGCCAGAATGTATTGGCATGACCCTCACCACCTCACTGCAACTGTCCTACAGCTGCATCTGACAGGCCTGGAACATGCTGCCTTTTTTCCTCAATATAAGTTTCTAAGCAGCATGGAAAAGCACTGCCTACTTTAACATAGATTTAGTTATAAAATTAATGAAAGGTGAGACATAAAGTTAGAAAGCTCCTTTCCAAATGCTACGTATGAATAAAAGGGCACTGACTATGATAGGTGTGTGGGGTTTTTGCACAAGACATATTCAATTATTATTTGCTGTATTCTGGAAAAATTCTGGTCTATTCTGTGGAAAGCAGAAATAAAAATTTGATAAAATATAAAGCCATCTGTAGATGATGCTCTATCAAACCTAAAGAAAATTGCTCAATTATTCAGAAAACAGACTGCTGAAGGATTTTATGTAGTGACAGAATCTTGTTTGACGTGTTTATTTGCTATTATTTCTGTGTTAAAGCTGTCATGCACCTACAAACTAGCTGAAGCATGTAATATTAGCCCTCTATTGGAATGCTTCCAAATGGGTTTTAGAAAATAACTGGGCCCATTTTTAGCTTAGCAACTATAAAACAGCAAGGCAGAAAGCAAAAGCAGCATATTTTTGCAGCTATATAATTTTGGAAATAAAAGGACTTTGAAAGTAAATGAAAAATGCAAACCATTTGCTCAGTACCACAACTTGCATGGTAAAAGTTCTTTTATTAGAATTTACTTTAATATGACAAAAACAGTATTAGAACACCAAGGTCACGAAGTTTTTCACTTACAAGTTAGGAAATTATTCATCAGCACTATGACAGTCTTCAGATAGGTATCAAAATAGTTGCTTTTTTTTCCTTGCAGGATAAAATTTACTCTCTCTGCAGATAGCTTTGGAGCATTGCTTTTTATTTTCAGTCATTTGAACTGTTCACCCCATGGATTATTTTATTCCTTCTAAACAAATTNCTTTTCCTGTAATATCTTGAATCTAGAAAGGATTAAGATTCCCGAGTATTGCCTAATTCCCACTTGAATCACCTACAGTTTATCTGTGATCCTCAAGGTTGAGGCTGGCTGTTGAAAGATCCTGAAAGCAAAAAATGGATTCACGTTTATACATATATATATTTCATTATTTCTTTATCTTTGACATTGGAGTTTCTCAGGACCTGCTCTGGAGAACAAATCTGACTTCCCAGCCTTGCACATTCTGAAGCAGACAGACTTCCATTCTCCTTGAAGCCACAAAGAAAGCACTTCCTAACGCATTCCCTTAGATAGGACACTTGGTAGTTAGGTTTACATCACACCTAACATCAGACAGCAAAATCAGCTGCTGCTTTTCACAGCTGGGACAGCGGCCTCTCCTCCCTCCACCCCTCTCCCTGCTACAGCAGCTGAATGATTAGAGAGTGAGCACGGATTTCTGTGAGAGAGCCAAACGTGTCTCTGTTCCAGTGGAAGGATGAACATGATTTCCAGAGGTAGTGATTAAAGCAAGCCCTGAGCCAGGGGGTGGATTGTAGATAACTGGGCTCTGTCCTTTTGAAAGGAAAACGTTAGCCTTCTATCAAGTTATTTTAAAGTGTGAAATAAATGAACTTTTCTGAGAAAAAGGGCAGATGTGGCTTCCCAGCATTTGAACCAGTAACTTTTTGTTGAGTTACGGAAACTGACTGTTCTCTCTTTTTCCACTCAGCGAACATATAATACTTCAAAACATACTGGAAACCGTTGTGATAGAAGTCAAGGGAAAGAGAGAACATTGGAGATGTAGATCTGAACATGCCATCTATGTTCCTTTGAAGGCATGGCTTTTATCACCTGGTATTAATTTGCTGTATGATAGATCCTTTGGAGCCTCTTCTACTGAAACTTTCATTATATATAAAAGAACTGGGGATTTTCTAAGGCAGAAGAAGAGACTATTCCTAAATCTTTAATGCTTAAAAAAAAGGCTTGTTAAAATACAGTACATTCTCAATTTTTCCTGGTGCACATTTTTGATAGTTACAATTTCATTGAAAGCTGATTCCTATTCATATAGTGTGATTTTTTTTTCCAGGGCTACAGATCAGGGCACTGAAGTCTTCCTGCGGCACTAGGCCAAGCCTTGTTACATGTATTAATTTCTTTGCACAAATCACTTGTGAACTGAGATGGCATTATTAGTTACATTTTACATATCAGGTACTAAAAACAAAATGGCCAAAGGAGCAAAGTAGTTTGACATCCTCAGGGACAAGACTTAATAGCTTTTTAATGCTGAGAAAACAGCTGTCATTAATCTCAATTGTCCAAGAATGTAGCAGAATCAAGTGCTTGGAGTCAGGAACCCACAAATTCAACTCTACACAAAGAATTTTGTGTTGAGAGATTTATCCATGATCAAGAAACCGCCTTATGTTTAAGAAGTTAAAATCTTTTCCTGAGTGCTATTCAGTTCCCTTAGGATGGTCTCTTCCGTTTCCATAATTGCCTCCCAAACACCTTTGTACTTTACTCTACTGCGAGTTACTACAATAGTTGCCCTATAGGGAAGACAAAGACTGATTGTACAGTTTCATTCTCAAAACCATGATTTTCATATTAAGATGGAAATAATGAGCACCATGGAATTTTAGAACTATTACCAAACATTTAAAAATTATGAAATCTGATTTGTTATTAATAAAGAAAATCAGGACAAAACAATAATTATTGGATGCTGACATTGGTTAAAACAATCAAGAGTTTTGCTATTGTATCATAAGAATACCATTATAAATATGGATGGATGCAAATTATTTACAATTAATTTTAGATCTCACTAGCCTCAACATATGTCAAAGAAAGAAACGAGTTCACTGCTTTTTATTTATGTACTCTTGCCTTGTGGTCAACAGATTGAACATTAATTAAGGGAAAAAATCAAATTCTGATCTCTGCCTTTATATCTTTGGTTCTAATAGCACTAACATAACTAAAGGGATTCAACAGGTTTTGGATTTAGATCCACTAACTTGGTGATAATTCTAAAATCATTACTTCCTATTTAGTCGATTTTTGTGAGATCAATTTAATGCATAAAGTTGTTCATATGCTGGCATTTTTGAAGAACCTGACCACATATTTAGCAGTAAGATACCTTTAAAAATAAAAATATGAGCCAGCTTAAAAACCTGCATCACCAGTAATGATAACCTTACTTCAGAAGAAAGGTTATGCAGAACAAATGCAAGCATTAGGTGTAAACAGATTTAACCTGCTAATTTATAGGGACATTTGATATATTTGAGTTCTAAATGGTACCTTGAAAGACTCCTCTTCTGCAGGGAGATATACTCAAGGTGTAAGCAGCAGTGTCCTCTGGGTTGACAGCCAGATCAGGAGCACCGCTCAGCATTGAGAGATTGGAATACACCTGGGGAAGACAAATGACAAAGAGGAAAACTCATCAAAAGCAAGTAACTGTTGCAAGAACGCTGCCAAGACAACATCCATTCTGTCTGCTTTGAAGAGCAGAATAGAAAACACAGTATCAGTAAGTCCTAAATTTCATGCAAATGAAAGAATACAAACTATAAGAGAAATGATGGTATATACAGATCATATCAAGCACAAATTTTGAAGTCATTGCTCAACAAGATCAAAAGTATATTGCTCAGACCATGGAACTGCTTACATATGCATAGATACTCATAGATTTGCACAGTTAGGCCTTTAATGTTTTACATACATTTTCGTTAGAAGTATAACAAAGAGGTTCAGCAGTACTGATCCTCCTAAACAGACAGAGCAAAGCAAAATCTGAAGTGTCATTTTAACATCATTTGCTAGACCTCAAGTGATATTAAATTGTGCTTTTTTGTTGCAGACAGAATCTGCTGCTAGGCCACCTTGGAGATAGGAAATGCCTAGTCATGGACTAGGCTCTGCTTCCCGCCTCAAGACCCTCTCTTATCTATCTGTAATACTATTGGCTACATTCCAGATGTCCTAAGACTATAGGTTATTTCACCCCAACCCTAAAACTATTGGATAATTTCCCAATTCTAACTAACCCTATAAAAACCCCTACTTCTGCCCAGTTTGGGAGAAGAAGCCGTTGCTGGACACCTCTTCACGGAACCTGCATTAAACCATTCTATGGAACCTCTACACGGCCTTCTCGTCTCTTCTTCCCTGAGCCAGCCATGGCAGACCCTGGCAAACTATAGACCTGAAATCCTGAGAGAGCTGGAATCACTGAAGAGCTGAACCACCCGATTACCTCAGGCAGAGCTTGCTAGGATAGCCTGGGGACCAGGGTCTCTGCTGGAGATCTCCAGGACAAAGCATTCCCTCCCGGGACCCCGCTGTCCGGAACATCTGTGGCAGCAGGGAGTCTGAACCCCCCTGGACCCAGCCCACATTACTTTTTGTTATGTCACATTTTGTAAATGACACATACACATGGCATGCATGGCAACTTTTCGGGCAATGGAGAGACCAATACAATCTTCACGTGCAGAACTTTAGATTTTGGAAATTGTGAAGCTAATTGGGAAACTATAGAGTGAGTATTTTTTAATTGCATCTCATTTCTTTCTCTTTTGTACAGGGTTGCTACAGAGGAATTCTCCAAGCAGCTGCTCATGGTGATGCCTTAGGATTTTAGCTTTTCTATTTTTCAAATCCTTCACTGCAGTAATATATGACTCTAAACTCCATACAGAGTGCTAGTTAACTGTCTTCATGTTTTGGCCAAAATATATAATCCCTCTAGGCCTGAAATTCAAGGACATCCTACTGCCTCAGGCCCTGAAAATACAAACAGAAGTGCATTGGAGGTGGCAGCCAACTGAGGGTATATAACTTCATTACCTGAAGCTGTAATTGGAGAATTAACCCCTGATATATGAATGGACCAAACTTGTACCTGTCTGAAAAACTCGTGACCATTGTCCATGTTGGGTGTAGCCCTTTGGGGAGGCCTTGTCTGCTCTTAATGTACCTGAAGGTACATTATTGTACCTGCCCTTAATGTACCCTCACTAAATATATCTGCTTTTATTCTCTTCTGTCTGGCCTCTGTTTTTAGGTAAGCCAGGAAAAGGCATCAGTGGAACAGGCATCCAGGTCTGAGGCATCTCCAGGCAGAGCTGGCCTGTCAAGCATCCAAGTGGATACCGGCATTCTACAAAAATTTATTTTGCAACTCTAACAGCAATAGATGCATATTCAGTTTTTAAGTAAATGTATTTTTATTATTATTTTCTTTAGAAAAGAAGCCAATTCTTAAGTCATCTTTTCTTCTGATACAGACAATCACTGCCTACGATGCATTGCCTCTCTGTGGTATTTATGTTACTGTAATTCCTTTTTCAGGTGCTTGTTCTTCTAAATCCAGAATCTGTAGTCAAAAAACTGTAAAGCAACAGTCTTTCTCTTCCCTTTCACCAATAGATCTGCATTTCAAACTGGGTATTAACAGTCCAGCAACCAGAAAGAATAGAAAGAGACTACTTGGCAAGAGGAAAAAAAAGTCTAAAAAAAAAAAGGATTAAAAGATTTGTTGAATTGGAACTTGGAGAAAAAAACTGAAAACAAAAAATCTTTCAGTCGTCAACAAAGAGCTAAGCATAGGAAAGGTGGGGTTCTTACACACTGAAGATGGGGAAGATTCATTTATTAAAATATAAACAATAAATTAGTCACACTCCTACAATTTTGGACTATTCAATTTCAGTTTACAACAAATGTACACAAAAGAAAAGGATAAGTACCTAAAAATACAGCTAGACTAATAGAAATGACAGCAAATTACTAGGGATAGAAACAAGATTAGTTAAAATGACATTTCTATTTAAAGAAAAAGTAACATGGAGACAGAAGCAAAAGTAGGATAAATGTGATTAATTTGAATAGGATAAAAAAAAGAAGAAGGGTTGGATAATACATTTTCTATTAAAGACTGGATATACCAGACCAGTTTCTACCAAAAGATGTCAAAGTAAAAGGAACTACTGGCATGGTTTACTATAAACAAGAAATGCCTATGGATTGCTGATGAGTACATATGGACTGGAAGTTTGATTTTCAGTCATTCAAGAGAAATTTTGGACACTTTTTCATAGCAATGAACTAACAGAAGCTAATTTTAAAATTGAGTTTTTAATCTTAAGGAAGTGACTGTATAACCAAATAGGAAAAGGTTGAGTATAAGCAATGAAATTATGTCAGTAAACACATGGCCACTGCTTCAGTGTTTGAATCCAGATCCTGTATCAAGAGACATGAAGGGATTCTCCCTTCCCTGTCCTGCATCAGACTAAACCCTTTGGGATCAGATGCTCATTAAAACTTGTACACAGCTAATGCTGACCTCAGTTTGCTATCACCTTTCCAGCTGCAGTCATTAAACTCGTATTCCTCATGCTGCTCTCACTATGCCAGAGCTATGACACAAATACCATCTTATTATGGAATCACCCCCATTCATTTACCAACCCTATTTGTCTCTGGTATTTAAGTTATTCACACCTTAGCCAATCCCCAAGCAGTGGTCACAACAATACAGCCTCCTACTTCCAGCCTGCTGAGAAGGTTTATGGTTGTGACAGACATCACTCAGCAGGTACCTCTCATGTGTTCCTCAAATAGAAATTTGTCTTGCTCCAATGGCCACGTGATTTATCAGCTCTGTTGCTGAGACTAATTAAATGATCAACCTCAGATGACAAATGGATATTAAAGTGCATGCCCACACTCGCCCATGCACACAGGCAATTTATCCTAATATCAGACTTCATACCGAGAATCATTCTCATTTGTTCACAGACATTAGAGATTCTAATACGGCAGAATGTTGCATAACATGTCTCTGCTTAACTGCAGGTCTGTTAAAAAATAAAAATACATCCAGGAATACTCAGAAAGTGAAAAAAAGTTGGAGAATTTAAAAGTCTATATAGGGGAAAGTCCAGAAGTTTCACATTTTTATAGCAATATGTAATTGCAAAGATTTCGTAAGTTTAGAGGAAAGCTTTGAGTGAAGCAAAAAAAAAGAATCAATAAACAATAAGCTTTAAGTTAACTTTTTTCTGAATATCAGAGAGAGAGACATTTTTTATTAGAATGCATTTTTACGAGGATTATATGTAAGAACAGGACACAATTTTAGTCACAGGTATAGCACTGAATAACCTCATATCCTGTAATAATCTACAACACTGTGTTTCCAAAGGCATCTTAATATGCCTAACAAAATCTTCTATGGATCATTGTTGTTAGGCAAGTACATTTTGAGGGAAGAAAATAGGGCATAAATCGGGGTGCTTTTACAACAACAACAAAAATAATATTGATTTACAAGTCATTCAAAATGAGTCAAGATATGGAATTACTTCTTCCAGTTAGTGGGAGAGTCAGTTTGTCACCTTCTGTCCCAATGTGCAATGAGAGAATGATGAACAATTAGAGGCAGATTAACCAGAACCCACACCAAGGATGGAGTTGCAGAGATATGTACGTACACACAGTATTTATCCTGAGAGAAACAGGCAGATCTGCAGATACACACTGAGGAACACGCAAAATTTATCAGGTATAAATAACTGCAGCTTCTTAAAATATGTTGCATCGCTTCACTGTCACTCAGGAAACCAAAATTGCAGAATAACGCAGTGGAGGCAAAATGTAAATTATTATTAAAGTTATTATTGTGACCCTGCACAACATTTGCTCAAATCAATCCATACCTAAGGATTTGTTTTTTAAATTATACTATTCAACAGTGTATTATCTATCAAGTCATTATTTACGCACAGCCAGAAAGTATAAATGGAGTATATGTATAAAATGCTCCAATTTTAAATGAATTTATCAGTCACTGATTTGAAAACTCATTCTGCAGAACTGTAATAGGGCTATTTAACATGAACAGAAATGGAAAACCAAACTTCAAAATTACAGTAACTTTTTCGAGAGTTGAATAACCAAATAAGCATAACTTCAAGGCAAAGTGGTGAATGGACATAAGAATATAATCAAATATACTTAACTATAGAGACTATTGTCTCTTAGTATAACAAAGTTAGACAGTAATATGTTCAAGGCTTCCATCTGAAAACTGTTTCTCAGGTCTGTTTAACAATATTGAGAGGCTCTACTTAGCAAAAAATTAATGTTCTTTGACTCTAGGCTAGAACCAGATCTCTGGGAGTCAATGATCAATCTGACAACCAGACTCTTTACAAAACTCTCAAGAGTGGCAGTTTTTCCAAAAAAGCTGCCATTACCCTCATCCACCTTTTAGTGCAAACTTTCCAAATTCCTGAGTCACTAGGAACTCATTTAATTCTTGCAATCATTCTTACTTTGCCACCAGCATGTTACTACACTGAAGTAAAACATCTTTGCATTGCCCTGAGGATATTCCCCAAATAATTCCTGCCTGTCCAGCAGCAATCTGGGGTTCTAATGAAGAATACTACATAATCCAGATTTGCTCCTCAACCAGGCCACCTGTCAAGACCACTCACACATTCCAAGAAACAAATCTGACCTAAGACCTTAACTGATCTAAAAAATTTCACAACTGGTCCTCAAAACAACTCAACAACAATTATTCTTAAATTCTGTAGGCCTTTGAACCATTCATTATTGCTATAAAGACTGCATTTTCTTTAGTGAAAAGAACCCCTGTTACAGAAGTAGATACAGTGGATGCCAAAGGGATTGGAATTGGAAGGACAGATAAAAATTGAAGGATTATGGAACACACAGATCTACTTGTTGTTAAAGAATATAAACTTGACCTTGAGAGATCAGGTTACTGCACTTGAACAGAATTTATTCTCAGAAAATCTCAGATACATTATGACACAAGAGTTAGGCTGAACAGGGAATCCCTTCATTAAAGGTTTATGGTACATAATTTTATTCCTTTGAGGCATTTTTTACAAATACCCAACCTTCCTGACATTGCCTTGATGACATTGTAAAAACCCAAAATGAATATATAATAGAGGTAAACACACTGAAAAACAGGGGATTTCATAATTGTTTCATTATGTATTTATTCTACAATTTTACAAAATACTAACAGTTGGTATAACCTGATGCCTGAAAGGTAATTTAATTGGGTCTTGAGATTCCTCTGGAGAGTTTCCTTTAATGAAATCTATTTTGAACAGCAATGAGAGAAACAGTTGCACAGTTTCATATTTTTATTGTAAAACCATGCCTTGAAAGAATTAGGCACCTTTATAGGTAAAGTTTCTATCAAAGATATCATTAGAAGCAGCCATCAACACACCAGACAATTATTTATATCCAGTAGACAAAGATTTATATAAATAAACAAGAAAATTGCATTAAAAGTTTTGTCATGAGACAGAGAGATTGGATTTTCATACAAATGCTTTACACTTCCTTCTCCTACACAAGGAATTGAATGTAATTTTACAGACACTAAATCCATTTACACTGCAGTCATTTACCCTCTATTAATTCATCATCAGAGAAGGACATACTCTCTGGCTGATGTTATATAAGCACAAATTCTTTATGAATTCTGTTGGGATTTTTTTTTCATATCCAGGAGTAAGTTAATCACAAGGAAGATTATTTCTTGTAAGATCCCCTAGAACCAACCAAGGAGGGCACAGTGGCAGCAGTTCCCTAAGGTTTACACATCAATCAGTAGAAAAGAATTCATAAAGTCGTTCACATTTTTCAAGGGAATTTATGAAAATTGTCTTTTTAATCATGGAAAGCTTTGTGAGCACTGAAAGTGTTTTGCTTAGAAGTTTCAAAGGTAGATTGATGGAGTCATGCACATGACCTGCACTGAATTGCAAAGGCACTTCTTCCCTCCCCAGCCCAAAACCACACTAAGGGTTGCACAGACAATCAAACTACATATACAGAAATTATTGCTGCCCCAGACATAAACCCTCTGATTGGAAAGGAAAAACGCATTATTCAGCTGGAAGAGGGCTGTCTTTGCAGTAAAGGCAAGGATTATTTCCCGCTTCCTCCTTCCAGACTTAAATTTAATCACTCACTTTTGCAGTAGTACACTCATTTTGGCTTAGGCTATTAGAAAAATACAGCAAATATGAGAAACACAGTAGCATATATACAAAGTAATTTTATTTCTTAATTAAGTGAGGTTTTTTGTTAAGTTAATAGCTTAATATATTCAGTTATTTCAATGGAATAGTGAAACTAAATTTACACCTCCAAGGCAAAATTACCCAATTATTAGTTCAGCTAAATTATTTATTGCTAAGTATTCATCGTGCAGTAAATTGTTTATGGACATGCCTGTAAATTATTATGTTTGTTAGCTACTGGCACATCTCATACCATTCTTGATATAGGTTGAGCTTTATTACTTCAGTAAATTAAATTCTTGTGTGGTTTTTTTTTTAAATATCATGTGTGTCCCAGTTAATCTCTGGGAAATTACCTCATACAGTGGATATACTCCAGCAATGCAGGGTGTATGTGGCACATCAACCAACCAATTCAATAATGAAGATACTCATTAGCCAACAAAATTACAAAAGATCCCATCAAAAACACATCCCAAACTATAACTTTTTGTATTATCTTTGCTCTGTCTGCCAAGACTGACATTTCCTTTACCTAATCACCAATTTAGCTACAGCACAATACACAAAACTGTCAAAGATGCTGGATTAAACAGGAGGAGGAGTTATTGGGCTGCCAGCAACTGCACCCAAGTGAAGCACCAACAAATATAAAACCAGTGCTCTGCTTCACCACAGACTATCCAGATGTTACAGCAATCAGGCAGCACGGAATGAACAACAGCAACAAAATTAGAATCATTGTTTTTCCTGTTGCCCTTCGTGCTATATACATCTGAGTAAATAAAAGTTTATTTGGTGTTTCCAACAAGGCTGTGAGTCACAATTCCCTTTTAGAGGAGGTTTTCTGCATTCCCCTAATAAATGCAGATACCTGTGAACATGTTCTGGATTTAGGGATTAAATCCTAATTTACAGGCAGACCGTTTTGGAAATAAAAGCAAGCAAATGATATTTGCTCACCCCGACAGCACAAGACACTACATGACATCTGCTGGAGAGTGCTGGAAGTGATTATTATTGTCTGCTTTGTGGAGTGGACACCTCCCAGGCTCCAGCAGGCTTTGTAACCATCTCTTTTCCAGCAATTCCAGCCCACCTTGCTCCAACAACTGCTCAGCAACTGCTTCTGGGTAAGAACCTCACATAGAGAAAATGCATTATTCACACTGATTATTTATTATATGCATACATGCATGAAATAGCTGACCTTACTATTTCTCTAACAAAGGTCCCAGAGCAAAAGGAGAACACACAGTTGGACTGTCAAACAGTATTTCACAGAGATGAAAAAAGCACAAAACCCCCCACATCACAAAACCAACCAAAACCAGATTTCAGGGCCCAGAGAACACCCTCCAGGAGGTCAAAGTTCAGTCAGACAGAGCTCACCCTGGAACAGTTACAACTGTCAAAAATTCATTTAATGCAATATTTCTGAAAACAACATACAGTGAATAATTTTAATGTATTCATTTTGAAGTTTGTTATTTCTGTACCTTTCACTTACTTTGGCACCAAAAAAACCCGAGTTCACACAAAACAGGAAAGCAGAAAAGATAGTTCTGTTGCCAAAACATTCACTTCTTCCAGAGATAAAAGTACAAATATATTAGAAATGCAAATGCATTCACATCTAAAAACCCAAGACTGTTGAAAATAAAAATGTCAAAGCTGTTGATGCCCAAAAAATTCATTTCTTACTTTGTTTTGGGGGATGATAATGAGTCAAAAAATAAGAATATGAACTGGACCTTTCTGTGACATACAAAGTTTAATAAATGTAGATTGACCTGTAAAAGTGGAAAGCTGGAAAACTGGAGACAAGCAAGAAGACATCCAAGGATTTTCACATTGGCATGAATTATCATTACTTGACAGAACACTGCTGCTGGTATAAACATGATCTCTTTTTATATCAGACGGTCAAATCATTCATTACCAGTACCTTTCAATTTGAATAAAGCAGCTTTTGGACCTACTGGCACCAAGGCAGAGAACAAAATCCCTCAGTTTGCACGTCCACACTAGGCAGCTAGTCAGATTGTATCTTCTAGCATGTACATTGTCCCATTTTCAACCCTTCCACAAAAGAAAAACAACACATATATATTTACACGTGCTGACAACTTTTAGCTGGCGCTCCCCTGCAGTGCTTCAATAGATGGCGCCATCCTGGCAAACACTGTATGGCCATAATATCTGGATGCTACCAACTCAAGATTTAAATACCATGATAGAGTCACAAATATGGATTTTCTTGAGCAAGGTCAATGATTTTCCTGCTCAGGAACGTCTCTGCAGCTGAGAAGAAAATCAAAATTTCATCTTTGTTGCCCTAAGATACCTTCTGTCTCTGCTGGAATAGCACATGGGGTCCAATACATAGGTACAGAAGGTGAGGAATGCTGCAGAAATAATTTTATCACTTTCAAATTAAATCTTCAGACAAGATAAATAGTAGAAAAATTATGCTATTTCATTACTACAACAGTGGTTTTAAATACGAAAATGTGTTTGTGAAAATTCAGTTATAAAATACAGTTAATGGAAAATATGAAAAATAATGATTATATTTAATAGCAAAAATATGTTCTTGAGCAAAGAAATCAATAAAACTGTATTTCTTAAGAATTTGTATTAACCACCTCAGTGACCCATTGCCTTTCAACAACTCCAGTGATCCCTCTGAATTTTCTATCAGCAAACACACAAAGTATTCCAAACTTCCTCCAATGTTGCTGAAACAACAGCTGGGCAATAGACAGTAACTGGGCCAGGCCACTGGGCCACGAGAAATTCATGTATAGTGAGCTCATGCTGCAATCCTTCCCTTTTTTCATGTAAAAGTCACTATTTTATGAAGATTTTAGGAACTCAGTAATTCTCAGGCCCCTTCTCTGATTTCAAAATTGATGAAGATGGCCAAAGGTTTCAAATCATTGGGGAAGAAAAGATTAGCAAAGGAACGGAGAACAATTGCAGAAGTGTTGCCACCTCAGAAACCAGACTAAAACATAAAGAAATCTTTTTCCCATCGAGCATACATAAAAATCATACATTTTCTCACAGATTTCCTAACTATAAACATATTCATACGCTATGAACTATACAAAATTTTCTCATGGATACAGGAATTTTATTACTGCAATTACAGTAATTGTTGCTACTGCAATACATAACATATCAGTCCTTGAACAGAAAAATATTTGTCACATTACTGCAAAAAATTACCTTGTATTTTAACATTTTCTTGGTATAATTGTGCACCCACAGGATTTTATGAGCGACCTTTCCCACTTCGCACTCTATCACAATGCAGTCCTGAGGCAGAGGTTTCTTCCCTATTCCCTTAAGACTAAAGATGTTCTGAGTTCCAGCTGTAACATTTCTCAGAATAAGCCTTCCCTATGACAAAGAAAGGAGAAAAAAAAAAAAAGGAAGTTTAATTACTGTACAAGTGTACAAGTACCCTTTGGCTGCTAAAGCAACTCCTTTAGTTTATTAATCTCAAATCTAGGTGACTCAGACAAGAAAGGGCTCCTATTGACTTCACTAGATCTTAAATAAACCCATTGCTAAACAGAGAAGCAAACCAGAGAAACAAAACCTTTTCTTTTTAAATTTTTCTAAGCTATGAAATTCAACAATATAAAGTTTTCATATTTCTAGGGTTTCTACTTCTTGGCTTCTTCTTGAAAAACAAACATCTCCAAGAACATACGATTTCATGCCTCCTTGTCTCTCAAATAATATTTAACTTTGCTCATTGAGTGTTTCCACCTGCTCTTCACCAGTTTCAGGAGCACAGTGTTGAGCGTGGAGAAAGGGAGACTCAAGGGAACTGCTTTGCTCTCTACAAATTCATGAGAGGAGGTGATAGTGAGGTGGGGATGGGTCTCTTCTCTATGTCCCAAGTTAAAGGTTGAAAGGAAATGGCCTTAAGCTGTGCCAGGGGAGGTTCAGAATAAATATTAGAAAGAGGTTTTTACTGAAAGAGTGGTTAGGCATCGGAGTAAGCTCCCAAGGAAAGTGGTGCAGTCACAGTTTCAAGAGGCGTCTGGATGTGGCACCTGGGACATGCTTTAGGGATAACTGTGGTGGTGTTGGGTTGACAGATGGATTAGATAATCCTGGAGGTCTGTTCCAACCTGATGATTTTGTGATTCAGCTAAAATGTTCTCCATAATCATTTGTCATCAGATTCAGGGCTTTTGGCTTTTGATAATTTTATAATACTGGATGCCTAAACTGCATTATATTTGGTTGGTAACACATGCAGAAGGGTTACTTATGCTTCAAAGAATATATTTTTTCATCTTTGACAGTTCACATATTTCAACAGCAACTTGCAGTCAAATTCTCTCAGCTGGGACACAGACAAAACCACAAATACAGCTTCTTGCTAAAGGTGTTACAGCCTTTGATCTGCTCATCATTTTAGCATTTGGAATAGTGATTACTCTGATGGCAAAAGCAGCTGTGAAATGGTGGCTTAACTTGCAGATAAAGTACTCATCACATAAATTAATTTATCCTGTAGGCATGCAATGAGAAATACTGCCTAATTATTAAGGTAATGAAATATGATTTAAGGTAAGTATTTAAATTCAGAATAACAATGGATATTTTTATGATAAAAGTTCCAACTTTTTACAGAATAACTGTAGGACTGAAGGATTTCATAGAAACTAACAGAAATGAAGAATATAATAGCAAATTAAATAAAGAAGACACAAGAATATGTGGTGGGGAAATAGATCATACCTAATCTTAAGGTTTACAAAGTTAGTCCATTAGTGTTTTTACTTCAGATAGTAGTAAAACTTACCCTTTCATTCTCTCAAGCAGAGGCTTTAATATTAGCAACATTCTATACACTTTCATAATTTGGATACTGGTGATAATTCTATTGGTGAAAGCATCCTTTTCAAATGTTGAAACTAATTTCTCCCTTACCATTATTACAGACTCAGCAACCGGCTTGAATGTGAGAGGATACTGAACTGTTTCACCTACAGGCACATTTATGACAGGAGGACCATGAAAACACTGTCCTTCCAAAATTGCTTCAAACCTCCAGTCCTCACTGGATATGTTGCTCTGAAAGAAAATCCAAGATGTAAATTAGATTATGCATTTAAATTTTTCAATGGGCATTTCAACTTTCACTTGCAGCTATCACCACATCAGAGCACAGTACTCATTTGCTCCAAGTACCGGCTCAGAGTGCCTTTGGGAAGGATAAAAGCAGTGTATTTTAAAAATGAAATAAGCTAATAATAAATCTGTTCTTCCCGGCAGCCAGAGGTACAGAACCGCTACTTTCAGTAGCAAGACTGTCAGCAGGAATACTCATTAGAAGAACATGAGCTTGATCTAGCTAATGGTCAAGATGGAATTTTTAAGTATCATTATAAACATTTGCAAGTATCTTTATGGTGCTGTTTAATGCTTGCCAAAATTCTGTTCCTACTCCATCTGTAGAAAATCTTGGCACACCCCTTTGAAGTGCTGATGTGTGTGCTGGCATATATTGCCTCATTTGGCCACTGACAATGTTACAAGATCAGTCTTATTCGTTGAGAACTCTATCACCAGAGAATTTACACTCCTGTTCTCAGAATCTGGTCTTTCAAGGGACTAAACTACTTTAAAGAATGCCTATCCCAAGCAATATAAGGCTGAGCCTATGTTCATCTTGCATCCAGATGTATCACAAGACTGCTTGATTATGGGAAAAAGTGACATATTCCATAATTCATGCTTAGAGGCTGCCTAAAAATAATAAAACTAAAATAATGCTATTCAGCCTCCTACTATTTGAAAGGACCAGATGATGAAACAGCCAGTCTGAAAAAAAAATAAATTAACACTCATCTGAAAGATAAAATAAACTGTCACTCATGAGCTAATTCGTGCCTTTTCAAATACAGAAGATTAATCTCATCTGATCTATGAAAAGAGGAGGTAATCTTTTGACTGGTAATGGTCTTCATCCATGGAAAACTGTATGCAAACATCAGAGATAAAGTGGATTTCAGTCTTTGTTTCTGCCTATGAACATCTCCAAAACAAAGAACCTGTGGTCATCAGCGCTAACCCAGAGTGACCCACACCTGCAGTGCCATCTATCTAAGGTTTGATTAACTTGTATAATTAATGCTTCAGTGTTACTTGTTACATTTCCCAGTAGTTGAGCACATATGCCTGCATGGAATGTTGAGATTTGTGTAGTGTGTCAGTTTTACAAAGAACTTCCATCACCCTGTCTCCAAACATCATCTCTGGTAGAAAACACAAAATAAAAAGGTATATTGTCTTCATGCCAAGGATAAAATGAAAGGGGAAAAAGACAGTGAAGGTTTATTTTTATTATTGTGCTTTTTTTTCTCCACAGTATCAGGAAAAGCTTTATCCTTTTGAAAACCAGCTGGCCAGGTGTAAAATTATGTGGGCATCACTCTCTGCTAATCCAACATTTTAAAACTTGGGATAGAGAAAAACATCAGGATTGGTCAAGGTTCTAGAGGAAGGCTGTGAAAAATTGGATGTGTAAGTTATTTTATTTTCAGTAATTTCTAGTACAATTGGTACCAGATGTTTCCTTTATCCACAGTAGTGATGCCTTCATCAATATGAAACGCAAATATTTCTTCTTAATCTCTAACACAAAAACTTGTAATCTGGAGAAATGTAGTTCACAAACTTGGTCATTGTGACATTCTTTTCTAACAAATCTTTCTAACACAGCATGAATTTGTCTAAAAGTGTCTTTTAAAGAAAGATATTAAGGACAACCATAAACATTAAAAATTAAAAGAAAATTCTTTCTTTCATTAGAAAATTAGAAATAAAATTGTTAAATTCTACTCCCTTATGTTTGTTTATTAATGGCTTTAATTAATTAATCATCTAATTCCTACAGGATCTCTGCTTAATGCAAAATCTCATCCAAAGCCTGTCAAATGAATTAATTTAAACACAATTAATGCTAAGGGAGACAGAATCTTCTTACAGGATTGTAGGTGGTTCAACCCAAGGTACATAGTAATTGTATTGGACCTACACCTGGAGAGTCTGAAAAGCAGAGATGGAATAGTTCCACTCATCTCATGCCTGAATAAATTATGGAAACTCCAAAAGAAACCAATCACAGGCCTCAGATTCAACTGGGTTCTTATCCTGCTTCTGTCACTAAATCACTGCATGGCTTTAAGCAAACCAGCTGACCATTTAATTCGCCCCATTTACAAAGTGTTCCACCTAACACACGTTGTGACTGGTAGTTTGCTTGTGTCTGTAAAAAGTGCTTTGAGTACTAATTATCTGGTTCAAGAAACTAATTTTAGCAGATTGAATACTTCCATCTTCAGTTCCACAATGAGTATATCTTTCTCCACTGAATATTTTTAAAAAATCAAATTTTTAATTGACAAATAAAACACTGATAATAAAATATAAAAATATGGAAAATTTTCTGATAGATGGAGAAGCTCCAGCTAGAATGAGTGTATATAAATATTTAAAGTATCTAACTCCTAAAAAGTGAACACTCTGAAGTGAAAAACAAATCCATCAGAAGAATAAAGTGTCTGTTTAAACAAGGTAGAAAATCCCCTTAACCTTTCTGTGTTATGTATCACTTGTTTTTAGGCTAATGTAATATGCAAAAAAAAGTCAATGTTTAATACATAAATTATTAATACCTTAAAACTTGTGTGCAAAAAGAGATAGTCCTGAAATACGGTTTCCTTTAATTTTCTTTTTTCCTTTCTGATCTACTAGTTTCTTGTCTACTCTCAGTATTTCACAAAGCATTGAGTATGGTCTTTCCCCAGATATTCAGTCTTCTGGTTTGAATCTGCCCCCACTCTTTTGACTACAAAATCTCAGAATAATTTCTCTGCAAATTAGCTTACTAGTATTCCTTAGTGGCTCTACAGTCAAATGTGCATAGACCAAACTGTAGTTCAGATCTCAGGAAATATTTTACAGGTTCTGTCTCTTAAATAATCTTTATTCCTTCTCTCACATCTTAAGTTCTTTCCCTATAATTTTTGGTTTTGGGGTTTTTTGTTTGTTTGTTGTTTTTTTCTGTTTTATTTAAGTTCTCTAAAATTTGACCAATCCTTTTCTGAGGGAGATGATTTTGCACCTATCTTCTCTTTTTGGTCTTGCTTCTCATGTGCCAAGGGTTTCATACACAAAGTAGATATAATAAAACTATACATGATATACTGCCTATGCTTACCACATTTTTTTCACTGTATGTAATCTAGTTCTTCTATTTTATTCCTCAGCATCTCTCCTTTTTTTTCTTCAGAAATAGTGTATTTATTCCCTAGATTAAATAACTACTTTTTTTTCACTTTCATTGTGATAACATTATTAAATAAAAGAGTAACAATTTTCAGAAGAAAAACATCAAAATTAAGCCCATCAAACTAATAATTAACTTGAAGTAAATTATTTTTTCCAACAGGTTGTATAGTATCTACAACATGAACTTTGAGAAATAATAATCAAGTCAACATTTACATGCATTTCTGCATTTCAGGACTGTAAATTTCAACAGTATTGACCCAAAATCTATTTATATTTTTTTAATCCCAAATCTTAGTTTAGTTAGCAGTAGTAGAGTAAACATACAATTGGAATTTCCTGAGTCAATGTCTGGTAAGCTGGAGTTAAAAATTCAAGCTGAGCATCAGCCTGGTCTGCATTCACCACACATTCAATCTTGTAGACACGAATATCACAGTACGACTTCAGAACAATCTGACAGTGGTAGCAACCAGCAAATCTAGGAGGGAATTTTATAGGAAAATCAACTGTGTCATATCCACCTAAAAAAAAAAAAAATGTGGTGTTATAAAGCTTTTCAGGAACATTGAATTCACTAAAGCAGAATCTGAAGAGGTTTCCAATAAACTGTAAGAGAGTCTCCCCAGCAATACAANCAGCAAATCTAGGAGTGAATTTTATAGGAAAATCAACTGTGTCATATCCACCTAAAAAAAAAATAAAAATATGGTGTTATAAAGCTTTTCAGGAACATTGAATTCACTAAAGCAGAATCTGAAGAGGTTTCCAATAAACTGTAAGAGAGTCTCCCCAGCAGTACAAGCAAAAATTTCCAAGAAACAACAGAGTTTTAGGAGTGTTACTATATAAGTTATTTTTCTAAAAATGGTATATTGAAGCATGTAAAAATATTTTCTATTGATTTTAGTAGTGCACAGAGAGAGGTATTTTAAAATATCTCTTAAATCTACTAGAAGAATTTCATATACATTAGCTTCTGTGAATATTTTAAAAACAATAGAATCTACTACACTTTTGTCACCAGCTACCCTCAGAGATATCAGTGATAGTACACTATATTTGGCTGAGTATCTCCAACAATTACTGAAAGTCTGTTAAATGCAGGAGTTCTCATGACAGCTCATTAGACCTTTTTCTATGCCAAATTTTGGATTGGAAGTCTTGAGTTCCCAGAATTGACAGGGGTGTCCAAGCTGAAACAGATTCATGCAAAATCCCATTTTCCCAATCTGCAGCACACAGGGAAAACTCCCCACCATAATCTCCAGAGCAAGAAAGCAATACAAATGCTGTTCATCTTTGCACAGAACCAGGTCTAACAAGTCTGCTGCAAAGATTTCCTCCTCTGTTCTTGCTTACAGGAAAGATCAGACTCTTCCACAGGATTTTAAGCCCCTCAGTGGTCCTTGTAGGACACATTCCAAAGGAGAAAAGAAGGTACAAGAGGAACTCCAGTGATGGCCATAAAGAGCTCCCCAGTCCCAAGAGGCTCTAAGAAACCTGAAAAACCACACGAAGCAGCTATAAAAATTGCAGTTTTACATGTAACAAAGACTGATTCTCTTCACTGTTTTCCAAGGTTAGAAACCAACGCCTAAAGCTGGAAAAAGATGATAAGGAAAGTCAGAGACAACATAATGACACAACAGAACCTTACAGATAAAACTCCAATGCAATTCTCTCTGAGGGGGAACACCAAAGTCCTGTGGAATTTTCCCTTTTCTGCTTCATTGGGCTTATTTTCTGATGGTATGCATGACAACAGGGTTCACACTATTCTGATATCTTCAATGACAACGGAATTTTCAAAGTGCCATCAGTCTTCATTTGCAATGCTGCTCATTCTCTCCCACCCAGTGATGCCCCTCCTGTTTTCAGGTCTCACCTCACTGAAAATGAACACCCAACCAAAGTCTTCTTGTGGCCTTATATCATCACTGCATTTTTCCCACAATAAAAGCTCAAATTCAAAAGAAAAATCATGACATTATCCATCCTTCAACATTACTAGACTATCAGAAAGATTATAAATCGCACCTCAGGTTTGACCCTCTCTGAAATAATTAGTTTGTTCTCTTTTAAAGACAAGATTAATGGCCTGGTAATATATTAAATTTTACAAATATGTCCTATTTTAACATTGAATTATTATCCCCATGGGCTATCTTCCACATAAGTAACCTGAGTTTGTCAGTTATGCAAGAAATTAAACTCTTTCCTATTCTTCAGTCCATTAGTACAGTCCCTGTCCATAAGAATTAAGCTGTTGAAACAAAATATTTTCTTTAAATTTGAAGTACACATTTTAAATATTTCAAGTTAGAGTAAATGTTTAAATTTGTACTTGAAGAAAGATAATATAGAGTACTGAAAGATCCAATACATTTGTACATGAATTTTACTTTCTTGCACTAAATGGAAATTTAAATTACTAATAACTAGAGTATTTTTCCCTGAGTTGGACCAATATTTGAAATACACACTTTCAAACAGAAATGCTTCCTATAGAGAAATTTAAAAAGAAAAACCACAAAAAGTACATTTCTTAATTATAATATTTAGTATGCCATTACTTTAGTAAAAAAAAATTGTTTCTTATACATTTAGAAAATACATTTTTGAAGAAGGCAGTTGAATAACTTAAATATTATGCTCAATTACAATGAATCAAAAGGAAAGCAATTAACTTGGTTACATGTATTCAATGTGCTCAGTATCTTCTGCAGTAATACAGTTCCTCCAAATTAAAATAACTACAGAAATAATTTGTCTTGTAATTATAGGTGAAGATTTACTTTTTTCCCTGCAAAATGTTTTTTAAATAACATAAAGTAAACCGGGCTTAAAAATATCTCAGCTTAGCATGTTTTTTTTTCTCTCAGTCTCATAAGACATTCAACAAAGATTCATTTAGGGATACATTCAAAGATTTAATGAATATAATCCATGGTGCCACAACTGGCTTACTTAATGATTTTTGAGACAAGAGTGCCAACAGTAAGCCATGGGCATCATTTATTTAATTCCCATGTAGCAGGAAGCAGAGTCTGCATCCATCAAAAAGAATGAGGCTTCAAGCATTTCTTCAACAGTGAAAAGTCAGGCAGAGCAATACAGGGGTTTGCTACAGTTCCCATCCCTACACAGGGTTTTTATTGTTTGACAGGGAAGCATTCCATGTGAAATAAGCTGACAGTTTTATTTTCTAGATTTATGTCTGACAAATGTTTACAGGAAACATTCACTTGATCATATTGGGTTTTGTTGTGAGACAGTTGTCAAAACAGGGGTATTTGCAAAAACTAAACTTATAGTGTGCAATTTTACCACACATTGTTGGAAAGCTGTTACAGCACATAGGCACTGGTCATGTCCTCTGGCACCTGCCTGGCATTTTGTGCCATTTATTTATTGAAAAGCACAATCTGATCACCAGAACTCACAAAGTTCATGTCCTCTGGTTCTTAAAAATCTTATACCTCATCATTTTAGATCTGCCTGAATTCAAAGTCCTCTAACTGCATTAGCCTACAAACAGTACCTTTCAAAGAAAAGTAGTGACAGTTGTTTTGACATTAAAATGCAAGAAAAAACATATTCTGTAAGGTAATAATAATGGCCCTTAGTAATCACAGTTTAGCCTTATTACAAATTGTTGGAGGATGAAATGAGTAAAAATAGAAATGTTACTCTTCCACACCACAATCTGTTGTCATAATTTGTGAAGGTAAGAAAGTGTGGGCCTTCAGCAGTTGATCAAATAATTGCATATTATACTGCCTTTTGTTCAGCAGTGGTGATTCTACCTATTCAAAATTTCAAAGATAAATTTCTCACTGAACTTATCTCAGACTCTGACACTATACATACATCACAAACAACTGGTAAATTAACCTCAAGACTGAATTTGCAGGTGTGGACTCCTAGAAGGTTAAATAAGCAACTATAATTAAGAATCCAGACTCTTCTGACTTCTGCTTATATATTACATCTTCAAATAGGCACATCTGAATTAGAATATCACTCAACTCACTAGTCTTGAAAAAGCAACTACTCTTTGATATCCCTTATTGAGTGCTGAAAAGTTTTGATTTTTTTTTTTTGCTACCACTGTGTATGCTTATTTATGTTTTCCTTTCACTTTATCTTAATCAAACAGATTTGTAGAAGAGTTTCTAAAAAAAACCTACTAACTGGTTATTTGTTCCTTTTTCCATTTAGATACAGTATACCATTCTACATCTAAACAAAAAGTTAAATGCACTTAATCAGAAAAGGAAGTGTCGTGGTTTGACACCGTCTGGGGAAAAATAATGAAAGCAGGTTTTCTTTAATTGATCTGAAAATGAAAATGTGAGACAATTTTTTAAGTGTTGTGTTATGAATACTCAGCAGCCCTGTTCGTGCATCATTCAGAAGCCAGTGAGGAGCTGTGTGGTACCAGATAAAATAGTTGTAGGGGACTGGTTGTTTAATAATCATTGTCCCTAATATTCATGATAAATACTCACAGGCTCTTCAGAAACATGCAGTCATTACACCAGTGGACAATGCTGCCAAGTTTACTTTATACAGTTTTAAGAACCATGACATGAAGGTATTTTCTTAAGTCATTTGATGAACAGCCCCTGCTGAAAGGGATTAGCCAAATTATAAGAAATTTGATACACTGATAAAATGGAGTAATAATTCAAAGACTCCTGATCTAAAAACACAACAAAGTCAAAGCTAACATCTCCCTAAAACAAGCACTCAAAATTTATAAAAGAATTTCAAAACTGATTCTTTGTGACTGGAAGACTAAACAAAATTTCCTCCAAACAAGGAAGAGAGCTCAGAACAAAGACTGCACTGAATGCATAAGGAAATATCACATGGAAAGAGGATCAAAACCAAGTCTTTTATATCACTTACTGCAAAACAGTAAGTTAATGCATAATTAGAAACAAAGGTTTATACTGAAAAGATATTGTAAGAACTAGCTAGGGACTTCTGTGGTGTGGTTCCCTTCTTGTTTTGCAATCTAGATTTCTCTGAGGAAAGATTTTCTTCTTTTAAGAAGAAAAATTAAGTCTGTAGTTGCTTTACTAGAAGCCACAAAGGCGCCAGAACAATCTGAATAAATTAACTATAGGAACAATTATTAAGAAAGTAGAAAATATTGAACAATTCCTGATAGTTCTGTACAGAAAGATTTTTCATCATTCACTGGGTAAAAAGGGAAAAAAAAAGAAAACCAAGAGAACTCTTCTTGGATATTCTTTGTTAGTGTAACAGCATGAAGCCAACATTGTCAAATCCTATAGAAGAGGCAACAGAATTCTAATATTAGCTTTTGATACCAAATCTAAATTAGATAGCAAGATGGAACAACACTTTTTCATTGAAAATTAATTGTGAGCTTTACTTATTTATGGACAATTTTGATGTGAAATAGTACAACCTAGCCATCAAAAAAAAAAGTTTTCGTTTTATATTCATGCCTAAGTTTTTCATGTTTATTTTTATAAACACAGGAAAACCCCTAAACCATATGGAATGACAAAAAACATTCCCAGTGCATGCTTACCTTGGAAAAATTCAACAATGAATATGCTAATAAAATACAGAAAGTGCTTATCAGGACACACTTGCTTAGGTGCATATCCATTTGAAAATTAAAACATACCATTATCTCATAGAACTGCACAAATCTATCATTACTGATGGAATAAATTTGTGTATTTATAATTTCACATTGGGATTTGGGTATTTTTAAAAGTTATAAAATAAGGTATTGATATGCTGGTACTGACATGTGATGCTGCAATGTTTAGAACAGCAACTGCTACCAATCATTTACTCCCATATATTTTCTTTCCTTTAAAAAATGCCTAGAGCAAGCGTATTGCTATCAGGTTCCCAGCTAATAGCACAAGTGGTAACCTAAAGTAATTTCAAGGCAGAAGATTGCAAACAAAAAAAAAAAAAAATCAGTCTGAAACAAAGAAACCAAACAAACAGGAAGCCCCTCTTATGAAGCACTCGGATGCTGCACCATTGATGAACTGTTGCAGGCAGCTCTGTGAGCTGTTCTGTCTCAGGAACTTTCATGTTGCCATTACTCAAAGCAACTATCAGTGTCATGTTAAAATGTATAAAGGCATAGCCTATCCCAGAAAATTCCAGATTTGCCTAATTCTGGGATAAATCCTTATTTAATACCAAACCAAACATTACCGGATGTTTCTCTTAGCATTAGACTTTCACCAAATAATTCTTATATTAAGCCCTCACCTGACAATTGGAGCAAAAGTGTGTATCTCAAGAAAGCTTCCACTTTCTTTTTTAAATGACTGAGTGGTAAAAAGATTTTTGTTTCTCTTGAGTTTGTTCAAATTTGATAAACCTCTCATTCACCTAATTTTACAGGAATCATATTTTTTTTTCATTATGCATCTCTAATGTAGAAAGTGCTGTGCTTTCTGCATAGAGCACTTAACAGTCTTCACAGTCAGACATATTTTCCCTTTTTAAATAATTAGAGGTAACCTGAAAGGAACCTCCTTCCCTCGGAAATCACAGAGTCACCACAGTATTCAATCTTTCAAGACCTTGAAAATTACTATAGAACTTGGCTGAACCCTTCCTCATTTGCAACCTTCTGTATAAAGTGTGGAACAAGAACTGGATGTGCTGTTCCAGTATTATGTTCTCCTTCATAATACAATAGCAGCACTTTTCAATACCTGCACGGTATTTTATCAATTATGCATTCAAGGATCCTTGTTTTTCAAAATTTTACATCAAATCCTTTGATGAAAGAGCAATGGGGCTGATGTTAGAAAAACATAGAATGGGAAGTAAGGCTGACAGCTTTAGTTCACACTGTGAGATAGATACTCTGCTGCTTTGCAGATTGCTCAAAGATTTTGGGAGACATCACTGCAGAACAAAGTCCTTCCTCCCCCTTCTACCTGTGTTGTTTCATCTTTAATATGTAACATTATTTAGCATAAAAAACATGTTGTTCAAAGAAACCAAACTACCTAAGAAGTTGTTCTACTCAGGTAAAACTTAGTTGAAGCTGATTTTCAGCTGATTAATTGCTGAAAAGACAAATAGCATTGACTTTTGCACTGTTTTTCACAGTTCTGATCAAAAATCCTCAGCCAGTTTCTTTCCTAACCACAGTGGGTGTTGTGCTGCTGGACAGGACCAGCAAATATTCAGCAGAAAAAACCCTTATAAAAACTATTCAGCAGAGATAATATAATAGCTCTGACTTACCAAATATGGTCCTTACCTGCAGGAAAAGCATGCTCATTTACACAGATACAGTTTTGTAAAATAAGAATGCATGGCAGGAAATCTCAAATAATTATAGAGTCTATAAACACACTACAAAGTCAGTGACACTGGTAGGTAAAGTTACAACTCAGGTTACAACTCTGAGCCACAAAAATCTCTCTATTCAAAGTTTCTTGCGTTTTCACCTTTAGAAGGAACTTGTTAGTTTGGTGAAGCATGGAGCTAGTTTCGGATGCTACTTCTCTGCTGCTAAAATTTGGAGCCATTATTTTAATCTCACTCGACATTTTATTCTTTTCATTCTTTCATAACACCCCTCCAAGAAAAAGGCAACATATTTCAATATTGCAACATTTTTCCATTATGCCTAACATGACTTTCTGAATGTTCAATCTACCATTCTTTGCCTCGTAAAGCATTGCAGTTTTACTGTCAGTTACCTTTCTCCTGAACTATATATGGGGATTGAATGATATCCCAGGCTATGTAATTCTGATCCAAAGAACTCAAGCTCCTGAAGATCCCATTTGAGCCAAAGTTGAACAACCACCATGGTCTGTGATATGATCTTCTTACATACCAAATGGTTCAGCATGCAGACTCTGTTCCAAACACATAATTACATAATTTCTTGCACTAAAATTCATAGCTTATAACTATGTAAGAGTTCCAACTAGCTTCTTTCACAAAATCTGTGTCATTCCTAACTCAACAAAGTATTTGTGTAATCTTCCAAATTAGTGAAACACATTTATTGTGTAATAACTACTGGTTCCTAAGGACTCCCTTTCTGATGACTCTCCAATAATGACTTAACAACATTTGCTAAAGGTTTTCAATCTTGGAAATTTGTTCTTTTAGATCTATGCAAATATACAGTATGAGTTTTGATCAAGATATCACAGTTGAAGTAAGGTAAACATATTGTACTCTTTTTATCTATCTGATTTGTAAATAGTGCCAAAAATGTAATAAGGTCATTTAAGAAGATCTATTTTACAATAAAATGTTTTGTGTAGCATTGATTTTTTTTACCTTCTAATTCCCTGTTGGCAGAGTTCTTAAAATACTGGTTGCACACTTCCTGCTTCTGCAATCTAAGTAATTCTGATCCAAAGATTGATTTTAGTCAGCTTGCATCCACCTGTGTTGTTCTTCTAAGCATTGTCATTTCTTCAGAGAAGCAGCTACTCCCACCCTGAGGAAAGCTACCACCACGGCTAAAACACTGCTGCTTTCTCAGACAATGATGTCCAGATTTTCAGATGAGACCAATAGTTTGCCCAGGACCACCAGCTGGAAAGTTCTGTCACAATATTAGCTTTTCTAAGAGCCTGTAAATCCTCCTGTGTTCCCTCATTAGTGCAATAAACACACTGAATCAGTTGGCACTGTCTTCCTGCTGAACACATATTTGTTTTCGTGCTATCAGCTGGGTATCTCAGCTTCCCTTTCCAGATGTTCTTAACCTCACCACCTCTCTGAACTCACTACAAAAGCCTTATTTTTCTTCATCATCTTGACATTTTTACTTCCTCATGTAATATTAACTACGCTAGAAAGAAAATATATATATCAAAAAGATTGAGTACACTGCAGTCTGGTCTAATTTCTGACTTTACTTTCTGATTGAGTAATCTCCCCTTTCAAGTATTTGTTTAATGTCCCTTGATGAATAAAGAAGCATGAACTAAGAGTGAAATAACTACTTCCTTACTGAAATGCAGTTCATTTACTACATTCCTTACTATAATATAGTTTATTCACTATATTTTTGTAGTGAACAGAATGCAATTACTATTCTAAATTTTTTGTATATATTCATTCACATTTTACTTTTAAAATAATTTGAGCAGTTGCTAAGCAACACGGATCTGCCAACTGATCAGTTAAGAACCTTTGTTATGAGGTCATGATGGAGATCTTGTCAGGATATTAGATCTGTGTGTGCAGAGTTGGTTCTCTCTCCCCCAGCTGTTATTCTGCTCTTCTACAGTGGAATCCAAAGAATCTCCTAAAAAACTCAATAAAAGCCACTGACTTTCTTTAGTTCACCCCTACACTAATTATGACATAAACATGTTGTTATTAACTGGACAATGAAAGAGTTTCAACTAGGATTTAAATATCCTCCCACACATGACACGTTCCAGCCTTCAGTGTTACATCTATTCTACTGACTTCCCATCCAATCTTGCTTCTAATACTGCCATAACTATTGATGCCATCTTCCTAAAAACACATCCTAAAATGTTTTATAGCAGTTAAAATCTATTTCAATTAAAGTATTTGCAGCAAACACTTCTCAGAAAAAATAAAGAGGTTTTCTTTTTACTATTCCAGAACAGAAAAAAAACCAACACAAGATACACACTGAGCATCAAAACAAACACCATGAAAGCACAACTGATTTCAGTGACACTTGGAGAAGTGAGCTGCAGAAATATGCAGAAGGACTCCATTGATAAAGGAAATAACAGATGAAACAGAAGTAGATATGGACTGTGTATAATTCAAGTTTCTATAAATTTTGCATGAAGTTTCCCCCTGAGACTCCTTTTTCCAGACTCCAGCTCTTTCAATGGCTCAAGCTGTTTGTGAGTTTTTTTAAGAAATGCAACCTAGAGTGCTTTATAGATTTAAATAAACTATTTTTTTAAAAACCAAGATTTCAGTATAAAATGTAAGATACTAGAAAAAAATAGAGACAACGGAATGACCAAAGATGGCAAGATCATTCTGAAAGGTAATGCACAGCTGTTCATTGATGAGGAACATCATTAGCTGAAATACCACTCTGGCTGACTGAGGAAGGCAAATAAGAAAAGAGATGTGATACAAGTGCCACAATTTGAACACAGGTCAGTGCATTAGAAGTGAAAGGGAGAAATGGGAAGGGAGCACAAATTC
This sequence comes from Bombycilla garrulus, assembly GCA_013400315.1. Taxonomy (NCBI): domain Eukaryota; kingdom Metazoa; phylum Chordata; class Aves; order Passeriformes; family Bombycillidae; genus Bombycilla; species Bombycilla garrulus. The sequence continues at coordinate 253,852 of VXBU01002476.1, forward strand.
AGGATCTGTCAGATAAACAGACCAAATTATTTTGTGTTTTAGAGCGAGTCTCCTGTGCCTGTGTGCCTTTGAGAAAACCAATAAAGCAATGGCAAGTGGAAAACACTGGTTTGAGCTAATCTTTACAACTTGGGTAGTGACAACAAAGGCAAAGTTGTTCAATAGCAGAAAGGAAAGAAAGATCATTTTCTGTATCTACTCAGGAAAACCCTAAAAATAAAAATTATCTTGGCAAAAGAATACAGTCACATTCATCACCTTTATGACTACTACCTGTTTTCTGAGATGGCAGGAATTTGGCTGATGAAGTGTCCAAATTAACTCTGGATGAAGCTAACACTGGAATAGAGAACTTTTTAGGAACCTCAAAGAAGTGTTTCATGCTCAGTTCTACACTGTAATCCACGTACTTCAGCTCTGAGGGGTGCTTACGAGGCTTCAGAAGTGCACGTCTCTGCAAGGGAAGCAGTAATGTATACAGCTGAACAATCATATACAATTTCCAGGTTAAGAAATGCAAAACTGTACAGGCTTAATTTTAAAACTGAATTAGTAATTAAGAAACTTACATAGCAATTCAGTGATCCTTCCAAATAAAAACTGACTTGTAAGATATTTTTAGACATCATGCATCTGACACATTTGTTTAAGAAAAAGTAGTTTTGAAATTTAAAGTAAAACAACGTCCTACCCAGAAAAAACTCTGAAAGCCTTTATACATATGCTGGAAAGGCAAGAAAAGGAAAAAAAAATTTATCAGTGGTAGAAAGACGCTTCTTCTCTTACTTCATAAAGTTTATGAGTAATGAGTAGCATGAAAAAGAAAAGTTATTTTGCTTTTTGGCTAGGGATAACTATTAGCTAACTGATATTTTAATGTTGGAAATGTATTTTAGGAATTAGGGCATTTAGAATCAATTCCAGAGACAAGTTAGCTCCTCCTCTTGGCAGAAAGCATTGCTAACCAACAGCATGAAACATATTAGTAAAGGATTAGCACAGTATATTAAGGGAATCTCAATATAGGCATCTGAACCTCCTAATAAACTTAATTTGACTCCTGTAGGATAACATTACAAAAATACTGCAATGATTTAATACACTACTTGCTCAAAATTGCCATTTTCAATCCAATAACACACTATAATTGCAATGCTCAAGAGTAATTGTAAGCTGAACAAATTTGAAACCTAGTAATGTCTTTTTTACAGACAAGGCTTTGAATTAATGACTGTTGTGAATTATCTTGAAGCAAATCTAGGGCGGAGATAAATATGGAAATATTCATGTTTTGCTAAGAAAGCTGGTTAATTCTCCAAGTCTTTTGTTTTAAAACACTGCCAGAACTGCAGGTATCACAGTATATATTTCAGTAGACCAAGGAATGCAAATCCATTGTGGGAATTCAAAAACTCAATTTAAAAGGAAAAGCAATCATTCTCAAAGATCGCCATTAGGTGTAAGATCAAATGGTCAAACTACCATTTAAATCGACTAGGCTTGGGTTCTGCTTCAGATTGGTGGTGGATATTTCGGTTTGCTTTTTCTTCCCCCTGTTTTATTACAAATCTGACATTCCCTTGCTGGTTTTAGAAAGCAGACCCAGACTCTGACACTGCTTTGTTTTGACCATTAATCTATCCTTCCATAGTGTCAAAATAGTGTTAAACAAAAAGTACATATGGACTTTGGGAACCTGTTAAGATTTAGCTGTTAATATAGATTTTGTGGCACAATAAATATAGAAACAGATAATCATTCAAAATTCTTGTTCTGTGAAGAGTAACTGGACAGATGTTTTTGACTAAAAATTCACATCACACTAAATTGTCAGGATAGTTCTTGTATTACTGTATTTGCACAACTTGTGCAATTATGATTTACAGAAGGAACAGGACAAATGGTTATGTGAGTTGAAAATCTAAGCTCACTATTTACTCATTTCTATCATACAAGACTGGACTCTGACATTACTCTCGCTCAAATGCACACAAAATGAATTAAAAAATCAATAGGTTAAAATAATTCAATTGCCATATTAATCGCAATTTCCACTTCTCTCTGATAGGAATGAAATGCCAGAACACTTTGCAGAGGGAAAAAGAAATTCATTCTAACTAGTAATGGGAGGTTCCTAACAAAATAATTACATACATTTACCAGTTGAAATTTGACTTGATCTTCTGCATAATCAAATATAAATTCATACCTACAAATTATTTCCATAAATAAATTATTTTCCAACACTGAAAAAAAAATCCAACATGATTACACAGTTTTGTTAAATTTTAATTGACAAAATAATTGTAAGATGACCTTTCCTATAGCACTGAATACATTTGAATTACAATTATCTTGAAGAAATGTCTTATTATTTAAAATCTCACTGAAAGACTATTTTAAGATCCTTGTTCACGTTATCTCATCTTTAAATATATGTTTGGGAAAAAACCCAGTTGGTTGGTATTAAATAGTCTATGGACATTTCAAGTATTTCCTGGCATCCTGTAAACAAGTAAAGAATGCAAACATTTTTAATGAGAGACCTAGCGGAAAAATAAAATTCTTCAACCATACACAAGACTAAACTTTGCTGCCTCATAAGCTAACATTTCCAAGAGAAAACATAAACACAATTCAGATGAATGTTGCAACTGCTCCAATTTTTAACATTTTTGTGGGCAGTGAGAGTAAAATGGAGTTTCATATTTTTTAACTCTCATGATCAATGCAGATCTAAGGCCTCTCTGTTAGGAAAAGACAGATTCCAAGCACTTTTACTTCATCAGCCTGATGGTTCATGATATTCCAAGTGTGGAAGTCTTATTATCAGCTAAGAATAGTATTTGCATTCAGTTCCCAGGATTAATTACCTTCTTAGAATAATTTTTTTTTTAAATGAATGAAGGGTATATAAAGCATTAGAATTAACCTGGTATTTTTCAAGGACTTTCTGATTTCCCACTTTATTTTCTTAGATGCACCATCTGCACTTTCTATGTGTGAAGGGCGGCAGATTCCATTACAGGGTTCTGAGGCACCTCTCTCCTCCCTTGCACATTACTGTTCTTCAAATCCTAATTTAGCACTATTTCTTCCTTCCAGAAATTAATTTCTAAAACTGTTTTTCATGAATAAAGAAATTTATTATCTAGGTGTCTCAGAACCCCCGTGATCAATCATGTTTGCCACCTCCTTCAATTCCGTATCAAAAGATAAGTGATGCAATATAAAAGACATTGGTCTCCTTTGTAAATTCAGCAAATTGAGATCTACCACAAGTCCTTTTCTGAAAAGTTCATTCCCACTCAAACATATAGAATACAACTTTTTATTTCTACTACCTTCTCTGCTCCATGATTTTTCCTCAAAACAAAACCACATCAGTTTTTTAAAAAAGCAAATTCTTTACACTGAGCTTACAAATTTCCATAATCATACAGAAGAACACAAAAAGTCCTTCTTGACCTCTGGGTGCCTATGAAGAGCACAAACTCTGAAGATCCAAGCTGGACAGGTGTAGGACGAGACTTTGCCATGTCAGCTAAAGAGCAGAAGCCACAGCTCCAAGTGCTCAATTCATTTTTCATTGATCAAAACCAAAACTCATCAACACGACTGTGGTAAAACACCACGGGATCACTGCTAAGATAAAAACACTCCGTCTTGCAACTGCATTATGGAATGCAGTCGATCCTCAGTCACATGCACAGCAGGATAGACTGGAAATGCACAATGCCCTCACATCTGGAATATGGCAAATGTGGTGTCCACACTCAGATGTGACATGTTCAAAAGGAAGCAAAACAGGGCCCAAAGTAAATACTTTATACAGCTTAGCAATGAGGGCACACCTGGACACAGTGGAAAGTTAAAGCTTTAGCCCTGGGATTCTTGTACAACAGGACTTTTCCTATTATAGTGTCTAGCTATACAAGCTATATATATCAGCATCTATGACAATGAAGTCCTGCATATAGCAACTGGATCTGAAACTAGGTGTGTTATTTTGAATTTCACTTCACTGTCTGCAGCATCCTTTCCCTCACACTTCCAAGTAAATGAATCCTCATATTGTTATTTCTTTTTTCTTCACTCTTCTCTATTTTCTCCAATTAGCAACTTTATGCAACGCATGTTCTTCTAAAACTGTGTACATGGAACAAAATACTTCTGCACATTAATCCCGTTTCTCACTGGATAATTCATTCAGTGCTATCCACCATTATGTGTTTTATAAGGTAATTAAACTAATTATCCTCCACTCTTCCACAATAAATGTGGTTATAGAACTCATATTGCATCTTAGCATGTCTGGTGGTGCAAGGAGTGTTCTTGCTATGTTCTGTCTTGATGCCACCCACAACTTCAGAGAAGTTAGACTTTTCATGAAGTATTTCCTAAGTGACTGTTGATATTAAGGAACTTGAATTATGAAAATTCAATAAAATGTTACCATAGCAGTGGATTTGCCATAATCCCAAAGGAGACTACTTGAGCCTAGATGACATTATTATAATTGTTGTCCCACTCCAAACACTCAAGAGATTAAAGTTATGATGTAAGTTTCTCTCATTTTATTTGTTTTGTATTACTTTTCAAACATTTTCTCTATATATAATTAAAAATATAAAACATTTTATTTGTTTTAGATTATTTTTCAGGGAACTGTGTAACTGGAAATCTGGAATAACATTGCTGCCCAGCAATTGGTCTGAGGCCAGGTACCATCAAGGCACAAGGGAAATTAAAACCCAGAGTGTGGCTATCATCCTCAAAAGCCTAAACTTGAATTCTTCATGAGGAAAAGCCTTGTTTATTTGGAAATATTACTATCACAAATTTATTCACAATTAATAACTGTTCAATGGACTCGGGAGGATTTTTTGTTTCTAGATGTTGAAATTTTGGGAAAATATGTATTGGTTGGAAAGATGCATAAGAGGGGAGCAATATCTTATTAGAAAAGTTCAGATTTTTCAAAACTATTGATTGCAAGACAAGGAAAAGTCTGTCCTGCTCCTTCATTTACTCTCAAGGTCTACAGATTTGAGAAAAAAAAATCCATTTCTTACAAAAAGATGCATAATGAAGGTTACTAATCTGATACCTTACACAGAATATGAATTTTTTAATCAACAGGTATTTTTCAGAAGTAAATTGTTAGTACTTTTCTTAACTGCAGTCAAGTTTTCTTAAAGGAAGGACATCATAATAGCATGGGGTGACAAAGTAGCTTCAAAATGAACATGTAAAATATTGCAGTGTCTGACAGGGTATTGGAATTAATAACTGCTAGATTACAGATGTGCGGAAAAAAACATAACTACACATTATTGCCTGAAACATAAAAACAATTCAGTACTAAAAACCAAGGGCAACTAAATTCAACTGCAGCAGCACCAGCTAATTGTGTTTCTCACCTCTATTCTGGACAGCCCCAACAATGCAGTTGCAACTCGAACGCTGCTGCTCTGCAGAGTCCCAGTCATCAATCTCCTTTCATACTCAACAGCTGACATCTGCTGCTGGGCAGCGAGAGCCAGGGCCCTCTCTCTTGACTCATTGATCAATGGAATCCTCAGATTTTCCTCCAGAGTCTGACCAAATCCACATTTCAAATATAAAACTGGCTGTACTGTGCTCTCATCTGTTAAAAAAACCCAAATAAATGAAAGAGCAAAACAAAACCACACACCACATCTATCACCTGGTGGAACTGCAGAGAGGATTTAAAACTTCTAATCTCCATAGAAAATAAAAATATAAAATTCCTTCAGTGTTTAGTTCCATGCTATTAATCTAGTACATGCTATTTATTGCCTATAATACTTTATTTTTCAACATAATAAAGAAGTAAAGTTAGCAGACTGAAATGCAATCCAAAATTTAGCTAATAGGGCTAAGAAATAGCTAAAAATTAACTAAGAAAATATCCCAAACTTTAGGGTTACTACTTTATGTATTGACAGTATTGAAAGTTTACCAAAGTTTCTGCTACCTATACAAAAAAGCCTTTTTTTTACCCCTCTAGATGATGTTACATCCCCTCTAAAAGAAACCACCAGAAATTATGTCAAGTAGAAATACTGTTTCCAAAAGAGGATTGATAGTTTATCCCTGCCTGTTTGAGGACAAAAGCATTGGAATATCTGTCAAATCAAATACTGCACACAAAACTTGTGTTTTAAAGCTAGAAAAATTCTAGATAAGGATTATTTGTCTTAGCTAGAAACATATATTTAGAAGTAGAGAACAAGAAAAATTATGAAAAAGTATTTATGTAGACTATATTGAAAACAAGACAAAGATCACCACCAGCTGATGTTCTGAAGAGAATGGTCTGTAAAACATTAGAAGAAATAATGCATATATTAATCATAACATATTTTTGATCTTCACTATAAATATTTTTTATCATATGTATTGAATTAATTCTAAGAAAAATCTACAGAAATAAAATAATTAAAAAAAAAATTCTTTGCTCTAATTTACTCTTCTCCCTTCTACTCACTGTACCTTCTGAGGTATTGGTAGCACGCAAAACATTTGGACTGTCCAATGCAGGCAATTCTGAAGGCAAAGGTAAATCACCTGCTCCCTCAATCAGGTATACAAAGTCTCCAATCTGAAACACAAGGACACATTCTTCAGAAAGTAATTCATGCAGAACAGAAGGCAAATTATTACAACTAACAGTAAAGATATCCCAGGAACATCTAAGATCTGACCTGTGCAATAATTTACATATTCAGGAGAACTGGTGCTTTAAACTATGCCTAAATATGAGAAAATTATTATTTCAAGCCATGCTGTGATAATAAAGTAACTTTAATTGATAGTATTAAATCTGAAAAGGAAAAAAAGGAATTTCAAAAAGCAGAATCCTTTCAAACTCCTCATATAATTTAACTGCATAAGGGTACCCTGAGCCATAAATACAGCAAAAAATTTGAATTCTATCTATCTATTACAGTTAACAACAATGTCAAACATATTCATGAGCAGCCTTCATTGCTCTTCAGCCTCTACAATTTTTTTAAAAAATGTTTACAGCAATAGTTTTGAGCCAGAAACTTTTCTCTAGAAAGCAAAAAAAAAATTGAAGTCAAAGCAGGTTAGCGTCATGTAACAAATTCTTCTTAAAATAAATAATGTTTATGAATCTTAATTATTTCATTAAAAAATTGAAAATCTACAGAAGTTTGAAAGTAAATATAAACATGACCTAGAACAAAGAAAGACAGTGATTTTTCATAGAGAAAAGGATCACTTAACTAGCAGAGCAATAACATTTGGAATTATAGACAGAATGAAAAAAACAAGATGCAAGTGAAAGACAGAAAAGTATTTAGGAAGAAAACTCACTAAAAGTACTCCAGATTAAAATTCCATAATCAGAACAGCCCAAACTAAAAAGACATCCAAGTTAGGCACCATACACCAATCTGAACTAGCCAGAAGATTTAATATATATACTGCATACATTGCCTTGATAACTTCTTTGTGTTTACCACAGATTCTTTCTAGGACAATTTTAGCTTCTACCGATTGCAAGATAAAGAATTAAATGCCTCTGCAACAACTGATTCAATTTTCACATTCTTTATTTCTATAAACCATAGTCTTTGACACTCTGTCCTAAAAACATGTATTCTTTTATTCTTCATTCCATATATGAAGGAAATAATTTATTTATATAATTCAGTGCATCTGCCAACCAACACATTGTTTTACTTTTAATACTGCTCAATAACATAAGAAAACCCTGGTTTTTCCTTGGCCTTCATTTGTAGTTTCATCAGATATTTATGTTAAGGCTGAAAACACTGCAATTATATTTCTGACCCAGCAGAAGGAAAGCTATTCAACTTTGATGGTATTTTCTCCCCTTCCTTGATTCAAGAGCTCACAGAAATCTTCCTTGAGAAGGATTAAAGAAACCTCCAGCAAAATTGGATTCTCACACACAAATAGCCACTCCTGGGAACCAATTTAAACAGGAATTATTCCTGTTTGACACAGTGATTTGGCTCCATAAGGGCCCTTAACAAGCTCACAGCACACACAACTAATTTTATGAAGGTGCTGGTTGCTGGGATGCCATTCTGCTATCAGCTCCTTTTCCTGTCCTGACATCAATATGCTTATAGGAAGGAACAAACTTCCTCAACTTCCTTTTTGCTTTGAAGAATTCTGGGGTTTTGATCTCCACAGAATGCAAATCCTGTTTTCTTTCTGCTGAGCTTTTTTCCTGATGCTTAGGAACAGAATGGGTTTTTCACTGAACTTTGAGAGTTAGCTTGCATGCCCATGGTTTTAATGCTTTATATTTCCATTTTCCATCAACAGCAAGCAGGACAGCATCAACACTGTGTAGGGTTTACTGCTGAGAATAGTTAATAAAAGAGCTGTTGAACTATCTATCCAGTCCCATTGCTATCTGATGTCTCAAAAGAATGTAGGGCTCCTAGGAATTTGCAGTTGCCCTTGCAAGCCAGTAAGTGCAACAGATAGCAAATTGTTCTTTCAACAATTTATTTTACATTAAATACTTAGCTGTAAAAGTCTGGACTGACACTCTTAAACTATGATTTCATATATTATTATCATTAAAAATTCCACATTGTTCACATTTAAATTACCTCCCAGAAACAAAGATATATTAAAAAGAAAACAACGCAGTTATGCCTCTATGAAAAGATCTATGAAAATAATCTGAAAAATGGTTGTTTCAATTTTTCTTAAAGAACAATTAAATATTGAAGCAAATCCTTGAGAAATATGCTAAATTGCTTATGTGACATTTCAAACCTTGGAAAAGTTAACATAAAGATTATTTCAAAATAAGGAACATCCTTGAGGCCAGAAGCTTTGAATCAGTGTATCCTCTTGTTGTTATTACAGATATAAAGCTGCTGCAGTGATGGACAGGACTCCCAATAAGATTCAAGTCCAGTGATTTAAATCTCAATACTTTCTTCATTGATTGTAATGAAGGAGCAGACCTACTCTGATTACTGTTTCGGTCTATTTGTCAAAAAGGGTAGAAAAGGTAGGTAGGAAAAAAATCACAGCAATGCTAAATTAAATTATTTATTAGATTTTATATATAGCACAAGTCTATACTTGAATGACAGAAGACTCCTCATTGTGTAAAGTCATTTGATCATCATACAGCATGGTGGCTGCACTTTGTCAGTTAGATAATTGTATGACTGAAATACTGCAGCCATATACAAAATATTTAAGAAACACAAATTCTTCCTGTGCCACTGCTATATGGCCCTGAAATCATGTTAGCTATCTTGCAGTTTCATCTTTCCCTAGGAGATTTAATATAATTTCTTCACAAATTATTCAATTAAGTAGATGGAGCTAATTTTTCTAACCTGAGGTTCTGCATATTAAAAATTTTGCCCTTTGAGGAGCCTTTAAAGGCATCACACCTACTCAGCTACACTGGAAGGACCAGGTGCTGCAGAAAATGTTACCATGCAGGACCTAACAGCAGCTTCCCTAAGGCATTAATGCTTCCTGCTGTGAGAAGGTCAACTAAACCTTTGTTAACCACAGTGACTAATTAGCTAGGGGTCTAAATTTATTTCTACATCACCACTGGAGGCAACACTGGGGCTGTCAGAAATGTACTTTTCCCTTTCCACTTGAATTATGACTGTCCTACAGCTCTCACCACATCTCTTAGATTAACACTCTTTCCTTAGCAGATCTAAATTTCCCTTCTCTTCACTATATTATTTAGCTTTCAGGCTCTAATCCTTGGGTAGCATGAGCCTATTCTTCCCAGGCAGGGTGTGTACTTCTGCTTCTAATCAAAATACAACAAACAGGGAAATTGCCAATTGCAGAGATTTAAAGGGTATAAAATTATAACAGGTAAAAGGAGATTCTTCTCAGATGTACTCCCAGGCAGCAGTAGGCCAGTTTCTTCCTTGTCTAGAGACTGCATCTAGGTATTTTATTGAATTAAACTGATGGACCTAAGATTACTTTATGAATGCACTGCTCTTGATGTGTATTTCTTCCCTAATAATTTCTCTCTTTGAATGATGTTGAGCACGGGATTGATTTTCCACTGAGCCATCCACAAGGATTGCTAATCTCTGACACAGGGACATTAATACAGCCTCTTTGTGGGTGATTCCCTGCTGTCAACAAGGTGTGAGCTCACTATTTCAAAGTAAATTTAACAGAAAATCCCTCTTCTATCTCTGCTAATTTTCGAGAAAATCAAGAGAACTGTACACTGTTTAAGACATCCAGTCATATGGTTTGCCTTCTTTAAAAAATAGCCAGTATTTTCAAATACTGGACAGAATCAGAAAGACAGGCTTGTGCATCATTGTCTTAGTCTTATTTTCCTTTATGAACAAGATAAAAAAAAATAAGCTGGCCAGGTGGAATAGCCAAAGTCACGTTTAAGCAATAAAAATCCCATCAAACACACAAGCACCAGACACTAGCAGAAGTTCCATGTTTTATAAGAGGGGAAAATATGGAAGCTGAGAATGTGCAGGAGAAAATGTCATTTAGTTTTAGATGCATTGTTACAAATCATCAAAACGTGACAGAGAGAGACATGCAATGTCACAGAGGGGAAGCTGAAACACAGAGGCAGTGTTATGAAAGTAAGAAGCAGAATGCAAGCTTTAAGATCAACCACACATAAAAGATTATAGAAACAACAGGGTTTTGAAAAACATTGACAGCCAGAGACAAAACACAGTAGATAGGTTAAAGAGGTGAAAAGATGGACTAAAGACTGAGACAAAGGATTACAGGAACACAAAAAAGCTGTATTGCTAGGTTTTAAGTTCTGAAATTTGATCAAAATCAGCTCTTGGTAACTTGATCGAATTTCAATTAAGTATATATGGCAAAACCCAGGCTACATGAGTCAAGGGAGACTGAAAGGTTGTGAAGTCAGTATTCATGTATAGTCTTTTCTGAATGAAACTCTGATTGAGGAAAAAACTTAAAAAGAGACAGAAAGGAAAATTATTATTCTACTTTGACAGCATACCCTAAATATAGTGATGAATACTTGGAGAAATGCAGAACAGTAAAGTCTTTATCCATTCCCTGCCTATGTATTATTCTTGCACCCATGTCAGGACAAATTATTTAAATTTCCTTTCTTTTCTGAAGCACAGATGCCTAGAAAAGCGACCAAAATAACATTCCTTGCAGTAGAATTTTCTATTAATTAGTGGTTTTAAAGCGAATAGTTGCCTGCAGCATTTTGTATAATTCTAATTATGTGTAACAGGATAGTCAACAGCTGTCCTTGATCAGGACCAAGTCCCTTTTCACAGCCTGCTCTCATTTACCCTATTTACACATAATTGGCCAAAGTTCTGATTCTTACCTGATGTGATAAACACAGAACACACACTCTGTTCTTACCTTTTCATTAACCAGAATGACAGTGCAGTAACGCTTTTCCTGTTGAAAGGGAAGGAAGTGAATATCTAAGGATGCAGAACCTTTCCCTTTCACAAAGAGTTTTTCTGTTGGACTGAAGAACTCATGTAGGAGGCCAGATTGGTCAGCTGTTAAAATAAATGTAAGGGGATGTTTAGATACAACAGCACAGGTTGTAAAATAAAGTAGTTGTGTGAATTTAAAAAAAAGGACACTGTGTACAGCCTCCTGTAGCAATCAGTATTTAAGGCACGCTTGTAATCAGTAATCAGTATTTACAGTTACAGTTGTGTAGATGTGGTGCAATATTGCATGCTGTATTATTTAAATACATTTTGCTGATCACCAGTGTTCTTATTCTGTGCACTGAAAAAAAACTGGAAAACAGACCGTTCTCACCATTAAAAATTTCTTACAGAGGTACAGCCCCTAAGAAAAGGTCTACTCAGCAGAAGGAAAAGTGTAACTTACTGCTATTTAAACAAAGAATCTCACTCTCAGAGCAGCAACTATGTATGAAATCCTCTAGAATAGGCAAAACCCAGATACTGGCAACACAGGCTTTTTTTGCACTGCTTTCACATAAGCATTATACCGAGAAAGAATCTTAGGACTGAATCTGACAGAGTCTGACAATCTCACTGTATGTTCTTTATCTGCTAAGCACATTTTGACACTGTAGAACCAGACCTTCAAGTTTTGCTGGCTGGCTTTTTAGGTGGGACAGCAGACTTCAGAATATATGTGAAAGTGAAAACAACAGAAATGAGTGAGATCACACAAGAAAACTGTGCTAACTCTGGCCAAATAGATAGAACTGGGATGGGACACTCAACGGCTTCTCTGAGTAACCTGTTCCAGTGTCTCACCACCCTCACAGTAAGAATTTCTTCCTCATAACTAATCTAAACCTGCCTTCCTTCAGTTTAAAGACATCACCTCTTGTTCTATCCCTACATATCCCTGCAAAAAGTCCCTCCTCAGCTCTCCTGTAACTCCTCCGGGCACTGGAAAGCCACAATAAGATCACCCTGGAACCTTCTCTTCTCTAGGCTGAATTTTTGACTGTGATACACAATTTAAGGCCAACATTTTATGAAAACTATAAATAATAGTTACTGAGCATATCCATAAATAATATTTATTGAACATGCTTAGATGTTAAAACCTTACTTCTGTAGATAACCTAATTTCTACTGTAGTAAGACATGAGGCATTGCACAGGTACTTACAGCAAGTCTCTTTGTTTGAATCTTCACACAGTGCACCATTTTCTGAATTTAATCTGCAATTTTCAGAACTAAAAGGAAAAAAAAAAAGCAGTATTGTAAAGCTGGACATTTGTATTACCAATAGTTAGCTTAGTTCCCCTTTTTATGAATAAATACTGGAAAAGCAAATTTTTTCAACAAAAAAAAAAAAATCCCACCAAAATATAACACTACATTTTGGAACCTTTTTCCAACCAATAATGTTAAAAATCACTTTATCCACTTGAGTTGGCTACAGGAATGACCTGTATTAACTAACATTGCAGTTAATCATTTGAAAGCAACCTAATGTAATCAAGGCTTTAAGAAAGGAGAAAGGGATGAATCTTAACCTAATCACCTGAACTCTGTTCATTACAATATTGTGTTTCAAGTGTACTTGAAAAGAACAGATATACTCAAAAAAACCAGCTTCAAAAAAATCTCCTTTGAACTACCATCTCCCAAAGCAGACTATGCTCCTGATCACCATATTTTCTAAATGTGACTTTATGTAGTTTTCTATTCTTCTTCACAAGTAATTCCTACCATTGTTGACAGGTATTAAGATTATGCAGTTACATCTATGGAAGGAGAGTTTTGCTTAATTTACAACAAGTACAGAGCCCAAAGATGCTGAAAACAATACTTCACTGTATCTCAAATACTACTGCAAGTTTCAGCTCAAGACTCAGATTTAAAATTATCCACACATAAATGTCATTCCCACCAGCAGTAAAATCTGATGAACCAACATACAGCAAACAATTACTACATACAGTGTTTGATGCTGGGTCTCTCTTAAAATAGATAGGTATTCTTGCTGGGCTAAGAAAAAAATCACAACCTTAAATAAATGAACTTGCAAAATTCTCAGAATATGTTACCCTTGAGATTTTTTTTAATACTTATACTTAAAGATCATTCTTCAGACAGGAAAATGATCTCTGAGTACATGGATACAACATAGTATTTATACTGTACTTTACAAATAAGTATCTCACATTAAAAAAATACAAATTTTATATAAAGCATCATTTCTCTCAGTGCTTTATCTCTGAATGAGAATGCCAAGTCATGCTTGCAAAAACAGAGACTACAGCAGAAGAATTACTGTAAAAGTAACATATAGCTCAAGAGCTGTATGAAAAATAAGACTAGTACAACAAAATACATTACATTTTTTCACTGAGAGTTATACATTGAATAAGTCCTATTTTCAGATCTGAACGACTGAGAAACTCATTAGGCTGATTTAACACAGTATTGAACTTCTCTCAATATCAATTTTTTTCTTACTTCAGTGAACAAAGCACTTGCAGGTAAGTGATGGGCAAAGAAAACAAACCGGTATTGTGGAAGATATGAACACTGTGTCTCATTCTTCCATAACAAAAAAGAAATAGCATCTTGTTCAATAATAAAACTGAAAGGAATAAAGTTCAGAAGGCATAAGAAGCTTGGTTATGTTCAAAGTCTCATTCAATACATCCACTTTCTCTACACAGAGAAATAAGGAAAAGGATTAGGCAGAAGAGCTTAAAGCTGCCATAAAATAAGCCCGAACAGACTGTTCACTGCACCTGGGTGAGGCAAACCCCTGGGATCAACAGAGAATGTGGAATGAATGGCTCAAAAGCAGCCCTGTGGAGAAGGACTTGGGCATATTGGTAAATGAAAGATCACAGATGAGCTGGCAATGTCCACTCACAGCCCAGAGAGCCAAATGTGTCCTGGGCTGCATCCAGGAGGAGGGGAGGGGACTCTGCCCCTCTGCTCTGCTCTGGTGACACCCCACCTGCAGAGCTGCATCCAGCCCTGGGGTCCTCAGCAGGACAGAAGCTGCTGGAGCAGGGCCACAGAAGAGGTCAACGTGCTGCAGCACCTCTCCTGTGAAGATATCTTGGAGAAGATAAAGCTCCAGGAAGACCTCATTGTGGTCTTTCAATATTTAAGGCCAGAGCAGAGGGAGCTGGGGTTGGGGGAGAGGAGAGCAGCTCATAAGAAAGAGAGAGAGACCAAGCAACTTCTCCAAATGCCCCTCATTTGGTTTGGGGTTTTTGGTAACAAAGCAAGATAATTTTACTGTTCATTAAATAAAGAAAAGTTCAAGATTATGTTAGAGATGAAAATGGGTTAATGAGGGCACCTTTCAGTTGCCTGGTTGAGGTGTGAATACTTCCAATTGATTCTTGCTGTGGTTTACTCTATACAGTTCAGATTAAAATCACATCCTGGATAGGAAGGGACCTTAAAAATATCTAACTCCAATCCACTTCCATACTTGTGCACCAGCAAGAGTCTATTATCTGCTACCTGAGCTGTCAGATACCGGTTCCAACATAACATCACAAAGCCACCAGGCTTGCCATGTTATCAGGTGTGCCAAAAATCCAGATCAAAAGGAAAATCATTTCTGCAGTCAACACAGAGAGTGTGCATACATCATCATGGCATATGAGCTATCCACATGTCATGGTGTGCCTTAACTCTTCATTCCAGGCTCCAAACAAGCCAATAACTCTGTTTCCCATTCAACAGATTCTCAGGAAAAAAAAAAAAAAATTAGCTTTCCTATCTGTGTTTGGAACAGTATTTACTAGATGATCTTTACAGTCCCTTATAGCTTGATTCTGTATATATTACTGAGGGGCAAAAAAAAAAAAAAAGTGCCAGACACCATAAGGAAATCTTAAATTCACAGAGCAGCATCTTAATCAATGAAGTTTAGGATGTTTAGTAAGCAAACATCTTATTAGAGAGAAGGGATACAACAAATTTCTTAGAAATGCATTGAAAATACTGAAACATTTGAACACAAAATTCACATCTAAGACTCACCAGCTTCCACACTCTGTGGAACAGTTTGTGATCTCAGAACAAAGAGCAGGATAGAAACTAAAACAGGAGCTGGCTAAAATAAGTACTAAGGCTTAGAAGAGATAGATTTCTTTTATATCAACTACTATCCACAATTGTAATGACTCCTGATAACATACCTGTACACTGTATTTTCTGAAACAATAGGTATTAATGCTGTATCTCATATTACACAGAGACACCATTTTGAGATCCTAATTATTTTCTTTATTCTTCCAGTAAGTAAATAGAGGTATCCTGCATAACATAATTCTCTTCTTGGCACATGAAACAGCTTAGAACAAAAAGTGTAAAACTAAAATGCAGAAAACTGAAATTGTTCAGAATTCCTGACATTATCTCCAGTTAAAAAAAAAGGGGTAATTAATTTAACTGTAAAAAGCTATACACAATGCAGAGCTTGATTTGAAATTAATTAATTAATGTTTCCTTTTTTTGTTTAGAATACTTTTTTAATGTAAAAATATTTGTTAACATTCACAGCCTGTTTTGCAAATCAATCTGTGCAATCATGATCCAGCCTTATGGACACTGTACTGCATATGATATTCTGCTTAGTAATGGTCTTAGAATAGGACTATTAGTGAAACATTGGTATATCTTCACTACTTTCTACCTTTACAGCAGGCAATCTATGAAGGAAAAGTTAGCTATTAAATGTAACCTTGAACTTTTACTGTCATTTGATACATTTTTTTCAATGGACATAATTTAAAAATACCAACACACTTGAAAGCTATGGGTACTTTTTACACTGCACAGGATTTCTGGGCCATGTGGTGTGCTTCTCTCCACCTGGTTTTCTTTCTCCCACAGAGAGCAGACCATGCTGGCACACAGATGTAGACCAAAGATAATAATTGAAGTGTCAAGGGCTTGGAAAAGCACAGAGAAGTGGGTAACTTGAAAAAGTCTTATCCCAATATACTTAAAAGGAAAACTATGTGTTATGGTTTGACACCAGCTAAAGGCAAGTGCATCCATGAAAATAT
>VXBU01002477.1:0-19538 GCA_013400315.1 Bombycilla garrulus
GTTCTCTTTATAGTTGAAAGTGTAAGGGTATGTTAATAGCAAATGCAGACTATTAAATTAATTGTTTATATTAGCAGCTATCAAATAAAGACTACAATGGACTTGTTCCTTTTTCCCTTTATACTTGTCATTTAAGTAAGAGAAATACAGGACATGATGTGCATTTTTATTATACTATTTCATTTGATAGTGTTACAGTTAGTATTTTTTACATGAAGTCACCAGCATTTGTCATTATAAAATAGACAAATAGCAAGAAATTGTCATTAACATAATTTCCTATTCCTATTGATCTGACAGTAAGAATGAGATTTTGATTAAAGAAAGTGTGATGTAATGAAAAATCATGTATATACATATTTATATGCCTTTTAGATATATACATATACATATACATGTATAGAAAATAATGATACATACAGTAGTATAGTCACGTGTAGCATGATAAATTTATTTAACTACTCTCCATGGAAACTACATTGTAGTGATCAGCCAGCTTGAGAATAATACTGAGACACCTGTGTTGCCTTTCCTCACAGCATCAGGGAAAAGTTGGTTGCTGTTGTTATGGGAAGAATAGACAAGGAGAAGGAAAACATGCCATTTTCCAAATCACGGAGTGGCCCATGGCCTGGATACTATGTATACTTCTTGTCCTGTTGTGTTAGTAAAAGAAAAATAGTAATTTAAAAGCCTAAAAAAGGGAAAGAAGGATGCCTAAAAGTTTGTGATGGTTTCTGAAGGAGGACAGACAGGGAAAACAAGAAAACTTTACCCTAGAAAGGAAGAGGCATAGGGCAATGTGGCAGTGGCCCACAAAAACACAGAAAGCTTGCCTTGGAATCATCCTTTCACTCTCTTTTTTCACACTAGGTGTAGGACAAAGCTGGCAGCAGCAGTAGTTAAAATTTAAAAAAAGGGAGATATTTTTCTATGAAACAGGTGAGACCTGTGGGTCTGTTTGCTG
Source organism: Bombycilla garrulus (assembly GCA_013400315.1). Taxonomy (NCBI): domain Eukaryota; kingdom Metazoa; phylum Chordata; class Aves; order Passeriformes; family Bombycillidae; genus Bombycilla; species Bombycilla garrulus. Next base: position 968 of record VXBU01002477.1, read on the forward strand.
TACCATATTGGCCCAGAACAGCTGATATGGGCAGGGATCTATGGAGATTAATTAGTCAAAGGCCCCTACTCAGAGGAAAAGTTTATATATGTTCAAGGGAAGATGGTATAAGTAGAGACTCTGACTTCCACTGAACAAATCAAAACGGGCTCAGGAAAATCCCTATTTGAGAGAACATGGGAAAGTATTGGAGGACATACAACATGTGCAATTTTATAAATTTTCCTGGCAATCCCCTTATGGCCACTGCTGGAAATAGTGCACAGGGTTATATAGTTCTTTACTTGAATCCATACACACTTTCTTTTGCTTTCCTGTAGCCTAATACATACACACAATGCAAACACTAAAATATTCATGCTTCACTAAGTGTAAAGAACTAGGCAGTCAATTATGAAATCAGCTGAATCCATCTTCTTATCTACATAGAAATGGAGTGGCATCTGTTCTCATAGATGAAACAGAGTTCACTGCATAAATATTCACAGCTCAGACAAATGTGAGAACCTACTGTTTTTGACTTGCCAGTTTTAAGGGATACTAATGGTCCAGTGAAATTGCTTCTTCCAGAGAAAAAAAAATTACTTTCTTTTTACATTTACTTCAGGGCACTGAGGAACTTAGATGCATAGCTCTGTGTAATGTGTGCTATGCAACTTTGGTCAGACCTTACAAGCTGGTCTTTCACCATCTAAATGAAATGAAGCTTTTTGATTAGCAATTTTACAGTGGAAGCATGCTTTTTCTATTACCCAGCATACAAGACCTGAGTAAGCCTCAAAACAATTACTTTACTATTAAGTCACTTTTTGAGTTGATGGGGGCACACAGCTGTGTTCCCCTTGTTAAGCTTTTTGAAGTACAGGAGAACTTTTTGTATATTTCCTGGAGGTACAGTTGACCTGAACAACTTCAAAGAATAGTTCTATTCCTTCGGGGTAAAAGACTGAATGTACAGTACTGATAAACTACATTTCTGTTTAAAAACATGCACCAAATCCTAAACAAGTTTGAGTCTGAAAACTAAATTTTTTTTTTAGACAGTTGCCTAGGTTGCCCTCCAAGACTGCACTTCTAGGGCCTCCCCGCAACTGTTTAGTTCATATCAGTAGTACATTGTTTACCTTATACACGCCCTTAGACAAACATTACCATTTCTTATCATATATGCTGTCTGCATACCACAGTCACAGAATAATACGTTTTCCAGATTCCAGTTTTTTTCTCATACAGCCTCTCCATGCTCGAATTGTTTTAATCCCTTTCTTAGATCCCTGTAGAGGTCCTACCTAATTATGAGGACTACTGCTCCTAGATCAAACAGATCAAGAATTTTAGAACACATATGTACTGGAAACATGATGCTCTAAAATCTAAATTCTGCTTCCTTATCAGAAGAATAAAAGAATAGATAGGTACATATTGTAATGAATATTTAAAAATAATTGCACTTTATTTGGAGGAAATGTAGGATAACACACTCCTACTTCTATTTTAGATATATTTCCTGACTAAGATCACATAAGCTGAAGGAAAAAAAACTTGGCATTTTTTGATCAGTAATTCTGTTGATCAAATATTCACTCCGACCTGTCTTGAGTATAAAATAATCTTGTAAAGATGCTGCCAAAAAGCTTCTGTTCTGAAACAAATTATGTAGTCAAATATAATCCAAAAAGTGGATTTAAATGCACCAGTCCTCCTTTTTGAATCAAAAGATAAGGTCAAAGTTACTTGTGGTGCTACACATCTCTCAGACCCACAAACTTATAAGAATAAATACATTAAATTATAACTTATAACAATACCAATAAATTATGAAAAAAAAATTGAAAAAGACAGAATGACATCAAAAGTTTCCTCTGTTTTCCCTAAAAAGAACATGATTACAAACCCCACATGTGACATGAAGTGCTGAAAAAGTACAATGAAGCTATAATATTCAAGAACATAATCTAAGGCAAGACCTGTGGTACGGCTGTTGACATTATTTTCACCTGATCAGGCTGAAAGCACTACACAGATAATCCTTCCAAGACACTAAGACTTCTGAACCTAATCAGCAGAAAGTATCTGAAATGAACACTCAAAAAAGGCCAAGGCAAGAATTAGTGGGGAAGGAAGAATAGTTTTTTATTATTATTATGCTTACATCTTGAAATCTCAAGATAAACATGCTGAATGGTCGGAAACCAAAAGATGCAAAAGTGGAGATAGGCCAACTGTGGATTAAATACAATGAGAAATTTCAGAGTATTTTATGTAAACAGTTTCTCTTCTCCAGAATACTTGGAACATACCATGAAAAGGCTTTGGAATTCCTATTACATATTCATTATATCAATCATATATATATTGGATTTAATTGTGTTCTGAAAGGCCCCCTGAGCCCAATGCTGTCTTTATTACTAATTTGCTGATTCATATAGTGTATATTGTTGTGGCAGCCAGCACCTTTAATTGAGAAGGCTGGAACAGAAAGGAAGGTAGGTGGCATCCTTTTGGATGGTAATCTGTTTCCTGAAGCACTGATTCAGTGGCAATCTGCCCAGGATAGAACTGAATTACAACTCCCAGCATCCCTCTCATTTCCAATGAGTTGTTTTATTTTTAAACTGAGGGTTTGAAGACAGAGAGATACTTCAGATAACACACAATTCAAGGACTATCCCAAAGGGTATTTTTCATATTCATTTCAGGAAGAAGCCTGTAGTGTTGTTCATGTAATTGATTCACACATAATTCAAGGAAAGTTGAAGTGTTCATTGTACTACTGAGTAAAATATCACATATATCATAGTTGAAGTAGGCAGTGGTGCTCACAGTTAAGGCAGCCTGACACTTGCCAATTACTGGACCATTTTCACTACTTCATATTTTCTCATCTACCAGCCACAAAATTGAAACATCCCAAGATATATGCCCAAAACAAGAAGACTCTAAGCTGTCGCCCTGATTTTTGTAAGACTTTCTAAGCCTTCTGATATTTACATATTTGTGAAGAACTTTCTCACACACTTTCTGTAAACCCCTCAGCATTTTTGCATTCCTTCACAGAGGAGGAGAAAATTTGATGGACTGTTTGTCTGTCCAGTGTCTTTGGAGAGGTGGCACTGCCACCGTCCAATCCACTCTCACTTTTGGAAAACTATAAATACTGGAGTCAGAAAAAATAAACCTTCTTCTTCTGTCTTCTGATCACCTGAGCTGTGGTGTGTTTCTGTGTTCTTTCGTGTCCTATAGCGACACTAAGTAATACTGGATTAACATCATTTTACTGCCTATTCCACAGTGTGTAACAGGCATTAAGACTAATTATTTATTTGAATGTTTGTGGTGTTTTGATAGAGTAGGTGATATTTCTCCCTTCCTTTTTTTCTCTTTTCAATTCCACTTTTCCATCCTCTATATAATTCCTACCCTCCAGTCTGTACCTGAGCATTGTTCAGACTGCTTAAAACATGTGAATGGAAGGTTACAAAAGGAGTAGGGTTCACATTGTAACAGTCACAGTACAGGAGCAAACCTGACTTTATGATCTTTTTTTATATTTCTTACTTCTATCTGTACACATTGCTTGGAATGGTAGCACCTGCTGAATGATAGGAATGAGTTATGTCTGTTTTCTAAAGTGTATCAATATAAGAGATATTGATAATATTAGAAATTAAGATTTCACATAATAATGTAAACAATCTATAAAGTAGCCTAATTTTAAAGCCATATTACAAGTATATAAGATATAAAATTACATGTATTTAAGCAGAAGTCTTTAATAGCTGGAGAATGATGATGATGGATCTTAGGACGTTGTTTTGGATATGTGTCTGTGCACACATGGTATATAAATTACCTGTTGTCTAAATTTGATTGAAAGTTCATTTTCCTTTGAATACAAAACACATTTGTACACACATATCAGTAACATAATAACTTAGAGTATTTTAGGGTCCCTTTATGCTAGACGTTTCCACACATGATTCTGAAAAGCACTAAAAGATAACTTTTCAGATGGAAGGGTCTGATGTTAAGCAGTGAATGGTTTAAAATAACAATATTTTTGAGCACCAAATCCATTTAAGTTCACGTAGTGCACACAGTATCAGTACTGCCCTGAAATATTAACAAATCAATGTGCATTAACTAAATAAATTCTATGACAGTATTCATACTAACCTGCAATGAAACGTTCTTCCAGGTCCATCAACACAGACACCTCCATTGAAACACAGAGCTGAGTTCAGTGTGGACTCACTGCAAACATCAACATCAACTTCACAAAACCTGCCAGTGTACCCACTCAGGCAAGCACAAACAAATGCATTGATGGCATCTTGACAAGAACCTCCATTAAGGCAGGGAGCAGATTCACATTCCTGAGAAGAGAAATAAAAACACATTGATTACACATCTTTAAAACACCTTAGTTACTCTTTCATCTCAACAAGTGCAAGAGATTGAATCTGGAGATTAGAAAAGGTGTTGGACTTTTTTATTGTCTGATAAACAGAAGTCTCCAATTTGACAAAATTTTTTGTTTGTAAAGTGACCCTTTGATTACAACTCATAATCATTATTCTTGTTCCTACTCATTAATCTTGCAGAGATGCAAATATGGCTTTATTTAAACCATCTTAGAGCCAAAAGTAAGCAATCCCAGTCATGATTAAATTTTGAGAGCATGTTTTTGAGACACAGAGAATACAATAATTTCTTCTAATTATTTTACATTAAACCCTACTACTGTAAAAGAAACACATTAGTAAGAGAGTTCTGGACTGAATAAAGAATAACTTATATAAATGAATGCACACAAGCCTTTTATCAGTATTTCCTGATAAGTGTTCTTCTCACATTATCAATGAATGCCTAATATTGCAAATAGAAACATGTTTATGTGTTGACATAATAACAAATTCCTCTGATAAGGTTAATGTAAAAATCATCAAATTCAAACCACACAAATTAGCAGCAGGAATTACAGTAGAATACAGTTAGTGCAACAGCCAGTGCAAAAAATATGTGTTTGTCCTTGACTACAGAAACCTCGTTTTTACCTGTATCCCAAAGGAGTTGTATTTTGCAGCTGCAACCCAAATATTCTAGCTAAATCCAGTGTTTAAAATTTATTTTCACACTCCCATAACTTTAGAAGGCTTAAATTCTTTAAGGATATCCAAGGGCACTCACATTTCCTGCAGGTACTACAGTAGCTTTGCCAGAATGTAAATGCAGATATCCATGGGGAATTGTGAGAAAACAACTTATTTTCCTATAAGCTCTCCAGCTGGGTGTATATAGGATGATTTATTAGTGAGCATTACATAAGCTAATTGAATTATATATCCCACAGGAAGATGGAGATAGTCTTACAGACTGCCAAAATTCCTGTGTCTAGGTTCTAGAAGTATTCTTTTGCAATATTAATCCTATTTTTTGTTGGCAGACAGTAGTCCTCTTTTTTGTTTATAAAAATATCTCAATTCTCAGTTCCAACTCTTTCTTCTATTCCATTAACTTTTCTAGTCTTCTTAAATTGCATTCACCTATATCCCATTACAAGCACAAAATTTATTTATTCTCATTAGCAGAATAAATTAAATCTATATCAATTAATGGATCAAACTTTTACCTAATTATGATTCAAAAGTTAATGTCCAAAAATACAAAAATCATCAAAACAACAAAGGATAAATACAAAGCTCAGACAAATGTTTACAGCTTTGACTCAATACACTATCACAGTTTTACCAAGTTGAGAACAACACAGAACCTTTTTATTTTCTTCTGTGAAATGTATTGTTCTTTTAAGATTTTACTGTAAGCCAAAGTAAATGTCAGAAAGTTTGTAGGAAAGAAATCACACCTATCACTTTCCACTACTTTCTGGTGTGCTGCAGTTAAAAGTTTGTCATTAGACTTGCAAGAAACCAGAGTACACTATTACCAGAGAGGTGCTACTCTGCACTGCTCTGAACTCATGCTAGAAAATTGTGTCAGTGAAAAGGCAGAACTATGTTAAAAATGCTACAGATAACTTTATCCCAAAGGTGATGAGCTACCACCCTACCACCAAATGCTGTATTTTGTAGTCTAAAGAACAAGGACATGACTTGGCAAACTGAAGCTGCAAGGCAACTGTTATCAAGTTTTGCCTCTCTTAGATCCCACCAGAGACTGACTTTGTAGCATATTAGGGAATAGATGGCAGTGCAGGAAATTCCCACCTACCCTGATTATTTGAAGACAAGTTAATTGAAACATTAATGCTATTTTCACTTTGTCTTCCTTTATATAATAGGAGATTCAACCTTAGCTATGATCCCTAACGAGACAGTTGACAAATCAGAGCAACAATAGTAGGGACTCACACTCCTAGAGACGTCTCTCTTCTTCCGTACAGTAGGAGAAAAATATTTTCTTGGTCACCTCAGTTGCCCAGTTCCCAACCTAACACAATATCTTTACCTTTTCTTGCTTAAAAGTGATCTGATAAGGAAAATTGCCTCTGAATAACTAAGAAAAATGAAAACTACAAGAATAATATTCACAAAGATGGATCATATTAGCTTTTCCAAAACACAAATTTGTTGATATATAGGAGTATCACAATTACTGACTTATTTACACCTAAATTAGTACCTTCTTATTTTATGGGGTCTTTTCAGTCTTTACTCAATCTGAAACTTTGAGTGGGAACAAATTTAAGGCCGGTTGGAAGGAAAGTCTTTTAGTTTTTCATTGCCTGTAATTTAAATTAATCTTTCCCAGGCTGAGTTTGTTTTTCTTGTGACACTAATTGGTGACCATGACCAATCTCCCTGCCCTTATCTTGACCCACAAGCTTCTCTTATTTACACCATCTTTCCTGATAAGGAGGGAGAGTGCAGTAGTGGCTATGTGGATGGCTGGCAGCCAGACAAAAGGAACTCACCACACCTGGGTATTCATAGGCTGTAAATCTTTCTTTTGTGTCTTATCAGAAAAGTAACCTGTCCAAATAGCTGTAATGCCTAGCTTTCCTGAGGCCATCATCGCCCTTTTTCTTTTTCCTTTTAGTTTTGTTCATTCCATTCAAGGGCAGCTTCAGTCAAACCCGGGCTACAGCCACATACAAAGACACCAGGATAGAAAAGTTGCCCCTAATGCCTTATCTTCTCATCTTCTTGTTCTGAAGGGGGTTGTTGCTCACACTGTCACTGAAATACCCCAAAATGCCCTACCCTTACTGACTTCAGTTGGGGTGCTCTGTTTATTCCCAAACCCTCCTCAAATACACAAGGCACGTACAGTACTCACACTTTACAGCACACCAATGTTCCCCTTCCCAGCTCATCTTTCAAAACATGGATAGCTTTAATAAGCTCCAATGCAGAGAAAAGATTTAATGAAATAAAAATTATGCAATTATTTGTACAGAGTTTTTATCAACTTTTTAGTAGTCTGACACACTTTATTCTCATCCAAATATCTTTTGAATTTTCTCACATCTGACCTCCTAGGAGTAAAGCAGGAGGGGTCTCTATCAGTACGCATTTCTTATTCTGAGTTTGTTGGGTTTTTTTTTTTTTCCATGAAGCATGGACTTTCTCCATTTTGACCTAACATGGAGACCAATTCGACACCTTTGAGTTTATGTGTTGTTAACAGGCTATGAACTTGGAAAAGATTTAAAAATTATTATAGACACGCTATCAACATGAATTCCCATTGGAATGTTATGGAAAAAATTGCTAATTCTACCCTTAAGTCTTCAGGGAGAGGAATTATGACTTACACTATGAATTTCTAAGACAGGTGATTATTTCTTTTTATGGTTAGTGGAAACTGAGACATTGTGCCAAGTTCTGGAACCTGTTTACTACAAAGCATGTTAAAAAATATAGACTATAACATGATTTAAGAACTAGCTAAAATACTTCACAATAAGTTACATCTAAGAAGAATAGCACTTAATTTTTAGGATAGAATATTTTTTTTCAAAACCATTATTACTTCATATACATAATTTTCACATAATACTTCTGAATACATAGTATATAAGGTTTAAAAATTATTAGAAAAATGTATGGAGTATAGCTGTTTCTAGCTATTAAAAGCAATAATCAAGTGAGTTCTTTGCTATAGGAAGTTCCAGAATTCTTGATGGCAGTATGAGTTTTCTCAGGTTTACAGAATCAACAAAAATTGAGAGAGAGAGAGAGATAATGGCAGTGCACAGTTATTTTCACTAAAACTATTATAAACTGAGTATTTAATTCCCGGAGAAAGTAAGTACAAACATAACACCTGGATTCCCCAAATCCAGACATATCCAGCAAGAGGTAAGGTTCAACTTGACTACTGAGGACCAGTCACCGTAAAATTGTTAAAATTTGATCTTCCACCTCATTATATTTTAAAATGTAAGTTAATGGAAATGGAATATACATATTTCTGACAGGAGAACAGAATGGTGATTTTCTGGCTTTATTTTTACTAAACTATGTTTACAGTAAATATAAGACTTTACTGATTTTCCTAGCATAGCAAGGCAGTTTAAAAATCAAGGCAAAAAAAGTGAAAGAATATTGAGATTTCTAGTTATGCAGCTCTTTTAAGGGTGGACTTTCTTAAGAATCCTTAGTTCAAACAATGTCATACAAGATCTACTACATTTATTAGAGCACAATAATTTACTATTTCTTCTCTCTGTTCTCCAAATGTCATGGTGTAGTACGTCTTGTTTGTACCAGGAAGAAAATAACCGTCCCTTCAGAGAGTCCACCTTGGCATGGCACAGTTCACCTGTTGCAGCATGGGGTCTCATGTGGGCTGCAGCGCAGATGTCTGCTCTGAGATGGTTCTCTCCATGGACTACTGGCAAACACCTGCTTCACTATGATTCTCTTCAGAAGCTGTAGCTCCAACTGGAGCTCTCTGCTGCAGCACCTCAATCTCTTCTTCCCTCTACTTCTTCAGTGACCTCGGTTACTGCCTGGTTGTTTCTCACACTTCTTTCCCCCCTCACTCCTTTCTCTGCTGACCAGTGTTTTCTACTCTTTCTTAAATACATGTCTACAAAGGTGCCATGATCTTGAGGGAAAGGCTCAACTGTCCCTTGCAGTTGGTTGATTGGAGATGACTCAAAGGGGTGCTTTCTGCCATGGAGCAGCCCCTGGCCTGTTCTCATAAACTCCACTCCTGCAGACCCCCTCCTAAACAAAATCTTGGCTCCTACACCAAATGAAATTGCAATTGCATAGCCCTTAATACAGAGAAAAGTACCTTCAAGTGAAGGAAAAAAAAAAAAATATTTATTGGATTAAATCATGATTTTTTTTTAAAGCAAAGGAAGTGGCTGAAGCTACTCTAGAAAAAATAAATGAAATTACAGAACATAAGCCTACTACGATTGTGATGTGCGTACCCCTACATAGTCAGAAAGCCTAGCTGATAACTGTAAGTGTTGCATAGGCATGATATATGCCTGAGCAGGATGAATGCAATGGTAGAACCTTTAAAATATGAATTTGCAGCATAATCTAATCTGGGAATCACACTGCATGCAAAAGAATGACTATCAAAAAATGAAGCTGTTACTGTGACAGACTTATCTCTCAAAGGTATATGTATATTGTTTCTTCCTATGAATTTCTAATCTATGCATTTTGAAACATCTCGCTATGAAATATGATTATCTTTTGAATATAATTTTATGATGTCTACAGGTCATTTAATCTCTTGCTCTCTTCAAATCGAGAAATGTGTAAATCACGGATGCTTCAGGAGACAATATTACCCAAGGGTATTCTGTATTAGCATTGGCAACAGCTGATAAACATACAGATTTGCAATATCATATCTTATCATGATAAGCATTCTGTAGAATGGATTACTTATTTTCTGGGTATTTCTTTCTGTAAAGAAGTTTGGAAGTTAATATTCCAGCCAGAATTATACCTTGTGTGAGACTTCCATGAATTTTCAACAGAAAAATGATGGACCATACTTCCTTTAAGTAATATGACACATTTTTAGTTATATAGTACTTTAAGCTGTAAATAAAAATTATGAAAAGTCCCTGCATTCATACATAAGTTAAAAAGAAGTTTCTATAACATTTTTGAATGTTTTTTTGACAATTCAGTAGCACAATATTAGAAGCCAGATAGCCCGAAGGAAGGTTCATGCCAAACTTTCTAATGCCAGATTTTCTCATGAGACCAAAAGCTTTTAAAAGGATCATATCCCAAGATCAGATTAAACTCAGTTTGGGAGAGAACCTAAAAAAATCTAAACCAATTAAATACTTTCTGCAAAGTGTAGTCAATACTATAAACTCTGTTCGTTGTTCTGCCAAATGTAGTCACCTTCTACAAATTGGTTTGCTGACCATGGGAATCTGCACATCACAGACTTATATGTGGATCCCTTCTTCAGAGCCATTCCCGTAAGAACATAAAACTATTAATGAACTTCAGAGCATGAAGTGGGCAGTGTATTTAGGACATCATGGTTTTGTACCATAGAATTCGACTATTAGATGGATTTTGAAATTTAAAAACAAGTCATGGCAACTTTCAGTGTAGAACATTTAACCTTGCGGTTTACTACTCCAATATGCAGCTAAACTACATCAGATGAGACACAAATATACAAATTAGGTAATTATACTATTCATCCTGAACTGAGGGAGAAATGATATTCAGGTAATGTTGGCTTAGTTTGCTATGGCTTTCCAGATTTATCATTCACTTTTCACCTTTATACTTCTTTCAGGATTTTGTTAATGACCTTTTCTAATGCACTGTCAAGTAAGCAAAAAATTATGTGCTTTTCAGAATGGATTTTAAACAACTGAATTTCTGTCATACATTTTCAATATTCTGAATTCAGAGGTTAACTAAATAAAAATGAGCTTCAATGACATATTACCCTTTCCCCTATAATTAAAAAAAATAATTTGGAAACATACATTAATATTTATCTCACATCTTGAGCTGGTCCATCCTGGTTCACAAGAGCATCTATACCCATCAGTGAGGTCTATGCATCTGAAATACAAAACAGTGTTATTCAGGTGAAGCTCTGCAATTCCAGATTCAGCACTAGTAGTATCATTCCATGCATTTCAAAACAGTGGTCTGATGTAAGCTACTGTAATCCAAGGTACTTTTCAAAAGTTCTATAATGGATGTCAAGTGTCTATACTATGGGTGCTGAGACATTTTCTAAGGATTCTGATTGTCACATTAGAAGGCATCTTCTGATTTCAGCTGTTGGCATGTAACAGCTAAAGATTTGCTTGTAAGTATATTAAACACTAATTAATCCCCACTTACTGAATACTAGTTACGGTAATGAACAAAAATGGAAGAGAAATTGAGATAATGTCACTATATTACATTAGCCGAAGCAGGCAACATCTGTCATCTTTAAGTGTGCTTGTACTCTTACTTTATGTAAGAGCATAATTAAAAGTATATTTATCAAACTTCCCATATCATTAAGTCTTAAATATTGTTAGTTAGGTACATTATCATGGAGATAATAATAGTTAAATAAAAAAGGCACCTTCCATGAAGACAAGGATTTGGCAAGCATTCATTAACATTTATCTCGCAGTTTGTTCCGATGAAACCTCTCTTACAGAGACACTTGTAGGAACTTATGCCATCAATGCAACTTCCATTGTTGAGGCAAGGAGAAGACATACATTCATCTATATTTACTTCACACCTATCACCTGTTTGAAAATCCAGAAAATGCAAATAAGGTTTAAATTATAAACTCAAACCTAATAATAGCGTATTTATTAATATTTCCACATAATTGTTTTTAGCTATATAGATTGTTCATATAGTTCATGATCTTCATCAATAAAGAATATCCAACAGGAATTACCTATAGTGTAAGTATAAGGAAGGATGGTTATATTGACATACATAATGAAAAATGATAAATATAACATGATTATGTCTGCAACTGTGGCAAGGCAAGGAGGCTTGAAATTTCATGATTTAATTTGTTTCACAGTTATCAGGAAGTTGAATAGCACAGGTTTCCTAGAGGAGGAATACAGAACTAGAATATGTCTTGGTGGTGGTCTAATTCCTCAAAATGAAATTGAAGTGCAGAGGCTTTTCATAAATGATGCGAGACATAAAATGCTTTGAAATTGGGTTTTTTTTGAAGGCATTCACTAGGAATGATATGGTGGTGCATTTTTATACTTGTAAGTGCCACAACTTCCATCTGAATTTCTTAAAATATTAGTATTTTACAAAATACTGGATGATAAACATGTGCCTAGGTCTTTTTGTAGGCAGTTATTGCCCACTGCCTGGAAGGCAGCTAAGCATCACACAGCCATCTGCTTGTGCCCACAGTGGGATGGGGAGAAGAAACAAAAGTTAAATGTGAGAAAACTTATTGGTTGAGATGACAGTTTAATAGGTAAAGCAAAAGCCACATATGTAAGCAAAGCAAATCAAGGAATTTATTCACTGCTTCCCATGGGCAGGTAGATATTTGACCATCTCCAGGGGTCTTGGTTTGAGACAATTTAAAAGACAACACTCTGGAACGAGTTGAAGTTATCACTGAAATTATTACATTTTCACTTGTGTTTCTATTACAATGTAATATATTGAAAACCTAAAAATTACATTTCCTTTACAACTTTGCACCTCGTTTATTCAAAAAACATATATCATGATACATAATTAAAATTAGATTCTGCCTAGTAAGACTGACACTGCTGGAAAGAGCAGGAATGCCTTGTAATGCTATCTCCACATTTTGTCCCTCTTAGGAAAGGTTTAGCAATATTAACAGGAAAAATGAATCTTTATTCCTGTCAGTGCTAAAAGATTCAGGCATCTCTAGAGATCTCTAGAGGGTAAAAGTCCATTTTGTCATTCCCATCCTAGAAAGAATTTCTGAGATTTGCTGTATAAAAACTATAACCATTACAGTAACTATGGTGCAATGGGTTTAATGGTGGAAATGAACACATGCATCATAGGAAAATTAATTAAATTTTAAAAAAAAATTAAAAAGGGTTTTTTATGTATTAGTTCTAACAAAGAAAATAACCTCAGTATTAAGACCTCAAGTATTCTTGCCAAAATGAACAAAATCTAAATATTTTTTGTAGTTCTTAGAGAAAATAAATTACCTTCAAGTGTTAAAATTTCTTCTTTAAATTCAGCATCCATATTCTAATATCCCCTAAAAAATACATCCCTAATACAGTACCAATACATCTCTAGCATTAATCCCTTAGGATCAATGGATTAATCGCTCCTGATATGAATAAAAATTTTTCCACAACCAAAATGTACTACTTTACAATTTGTTGCACTGTAGATGCACAAAGTTGACACAATTGGTTATGACTGTAACCTAGACAGTCTGTCATTCTCTTCCAATGCGACTGTCATTTAATTTGAAATCTGTCTTATTTTTATCCTTTTGCAAAGTCTGAAATCTTTTAATTGAAATAATCTTGCTGAATACAACCAAATGTTCTGTAAAGTTGGTGTGAGACACTATAATACCACAAAACAACCACTTTGCTTAAAATGTCACCTGTAAACTTTTTCATAGCTCACTGTGCCAGATGTATTTTTGGGCTGGACACCTCTTTGAGCTCTGCTTTACAGACCATATTTGCCTTACTAGAAATAATTCCTCCACACACCAAATAAGAGGGAAAACTATCTCACACATACCACGTTGGGGGCATTAATGTATTGATCGCAACCTGGAGGCTCCCCCATGTGTCAGAATGCTGTAGGAGGCAAGGAAATGCCATAGATGTAAGAAGACTTAATATAGACTAATAAGAGTGAGACTAAGAAAAGAAGACAACTATTCTATCCGTACATAGGAAGGATCAGTCTGTCTCATCCCCTAGTAAGGAAAACTCAGCAGCCTTTTCCAATTCCTGCTTTACATTCAACCCACTTCACAATTGGCAATGCCTTTCTCGGAGCTCATTTGCATAGTTCTACAACTGCATCCTAGTCTAGAGATTTTTCGCATCTTCCATCAAGACTTTCACCTGAATCTTGAATCGTGTATTCAGTGTTGGGCTCCCAACACCAGAAAAGGGCAACAAAGCTGGTGAAGAGTCTGGAGCACAAGTCCTGTGAGTGACTGAGGGAGCTGAGGTTGATTAGCCCGGAGAAAAAGAGACTCCACAACTACGTGAAAGGTGGTTTTAGTGAGGTAGGAGTTTGTCTCTTCTCCTAGCTAACAAGTGATAGAATGAGAGGAAATAGCTTCAGGTTGCACTTGGAGAAGCTTAGACTGGATATTAGGAACTTTTTTCAGTGATCAGACAATGAAACAGGGTGCCCAGGGAAGTAGTGGAATCGCCATACTGGGATCTGATGTTTGAAAATACATATATTCCAGGTTGTTGACTTCATATCAGACTCATAAGATGGTATAGTAGAACTTAAAATTACAATAGAATTTATAAATATATTATAATATATAAGTTTTTATACTATAATATTATATAAACCCTCTATATACCAAATTTGAAATAACTTCATTATTAGGGTTAAAGACTGATGCAGATGAAAGCTCTTCAATTCTGTTTCTTTTTCGTCTTTTTTTTTTCTTCTATTTTTTAATATGAGATAAAAAAAATACTGGAGCGCAGTTTGAGAAGATTAAAAATTCAAGATACCCAATTCAGGAATTGACGGGTTTGAAAAGACAAAAAGGAAGAACACAATTTTGTGCAGCAATAAAGTTAAATATGTTCTACCTTGAAAAGAAAACCAAATGCATAAAATAGCAATTGATAGATGAGAGCATAGTCAAAAATGGAAAAGAATAATAAATTAGCATAGTATATTAATTTATGCATGGTATAGGAAAAAAAAAGAAAAAGAAAGTTGGTCTTTCTCCACTAACTGAAAATTTTACATTCTGTTGAAAACAGAAAGAATTGAGAGAAAAGTAGAGATTTTCTTTCAGAATTGCTCAGCAGAACCTACTTCCCTTGTTCTAGTCAATTTTGGTATCAAAGAGTATATATTATTGACAACTACTTGTGACCATTCCATGAAATTTCATAATAGATAGATGTGAATCAAATGACCAGTTAATAGGTTTATCATATGTATAACCAATAATGAAGCAAATTATGTATGTTAACAAAAAAAATTCTATAACATAAATCTAAGGAATGAAAATTAACAAATTAAACATGAGCAGAAATACTAAAAACCATATTGTGGAGCGTATTCCAGTTACAGAAAGAAAATAAATTATTTGGTAAATAATTTCTTAAAAATCTAAAAACATATTTAAAAATAGTAGCTGACTGCAAAGAAGTTCTCAATTTGTCACTTTGATCTTGTGAAAAGCATAAGGTCCTTTCAACATCATTTTAGCATTGTCTCATTCAACCTGTTATGAGTAAATAATCCGTTAACAAAAGTTTTCTTTGTGTAGTGCATGGAAATCTAGGGCTGAAAAGGTCACTGAGCTTGTTTTTGTTGATTTCATCTTAAGTAAGATTTATTATAGCTTAGTGACTAATACCAGAGATTTAGATTTTCTATTTCTGGTGTACTTTGTGTCAGTAATAGACTTATTTCAGGCAATTATTTCACCTATATCAAGTCAAATTAAATTGGTGCTGTTTGGACCGCAGTAAATTTGAAAGGTTGCCACCTATTTTGAAGTACCTTTTTCTTTGTTTATACAAGGTTTGATTTCCACTACAAAGAACTTTACCAGATAAGACCACAGAAAACAAAGTAATGAAGACTATTAAAAAAATTAATTTCCTTGCTCTGAAACTTTGACAACAGTTGTTTTCATTAAATATTAATTTGAGGTCTTAGATACGTATGTATGGCTCTTGAGAACTATATCTTCTCATTTAATGTAAAATTGAATACAAGAACCAGAGGGATAAAATATAAAAACATCACCTATAGTTTTCAGTGTTATTTAGATATTTGAACTTTAGACTGGAGCATGATTTCTTTATTCTCTTTGTTTGAAGGAACATGATACTGATAGTTTCTTATTCCCCTAGTCTTGGGCTCTGCTTGGGTTTCCCCTTATACCTTTCCTGCTCCCAGGCTGCCAGCAATAGCCTGGCAGCGGTGCCCAGACACCCCACCTCATCAAAACCCCATGCACACAGAGGGCTGTGGTTTGTCAGGCAGTGACAGGTGGGGATGTCACCCCTTCCCCAGAGGGGCCACCCCTAGAGCTGAAGCTGGAGCAGAGCAGGCAGCAGCCATTGGCCCCAGTACAGGGGTTAAAACCTGATCCAACCTCAGCAACCTGATCAGGCCATGGCAAGGTTGGGCTTTTGCACTGCTGGATCAGTGCAGAGCTGGGGCATCCCCCTACTGTAATAAAATACAGAAATATTTACTGAAATAAAAAATGAAAAATCAAACTACAACTAATGATATAGCAGTTAAGAATTAAGAATTAGTTGATTTAGTTGACAGTCGAATAAACTTACAATAAACTTGGGATATAGACCAAGATAAACCTGAGGACTGTGCAAGTAAAATCTATTTATTCATGCCTGAATCTTGGAAACATCATAAGAAAATTAGCATGGTTGTCAATATTTCCAATAGAGGCAATGTGACATTGTCACATTATAGCTGGGGAAGCTGCAAATATCAATTAAATATCTGTGACTTCTTGACTTTGATTTTAAGAAAATAGGATTTAGTGTGATCAATCACCTCACTAAAATTGAGGAAAGCTTTTAAAACTAAAAGATAACGAAAAACTTGTAAGTGAAAGACAAATTTCTAAGAAACAATGTGTCTCATTTGAACTAATACAGTTCAATATGGAGAAAAGAATTGTATTGCTATTTTGCAATGAATATAATATGTATATATTTCCTGTATTTCCTATATTAATATAAACACATTCACATATCTTACAGATAAAAAGAAATTTTTCATTCAGTATAGTCATTGCTTATTATTTTAACATTGTGATATAAAATGACATGTAAAAAAGAATTCAAATAAGGGACATTTGAAGAGTTGTGCTATGTGTTAAACGCACAAAGAGAAAAAATGTTCTATCATCACACTAAATGAGTATAAGTATGGCTTTGTGTAAAAAAAATAGTATTTAATTTTAAATCAGTCTATAACATGAATGCCTCCAAGATACACTAAAAATTTATTATTATTCTTAGTAGTATTAGTTTTGATTTTCTCCTCTATTAGGCATGTTTCATGTTGTATGTAATAGTCTTATTTAAAACTGAAGCATTTCTATGCATTTTTAGAGTCAAATGATAAAAATGACGAAGTTTACTGTTCAGCTAAAGACTCAACTTCTCTTTCTGTTCTTGGGACCCAAGAAATCACATTTACTATGAGTAAAACAATGTATTATATATATATTCACATTACAGTTTAAATGTTCCATCAGATATAAGAACTATTCTGTATTTGGAGGCTTTCCAGGCCCAACTAGACAAAGACTTACCGTCCTGGTCTGACCTTACAGCTAACACTGATCTCAGCAAGCATTAGACTAGAGACCTCAGAAGGACCTTTCCAACTTCTTTAATTCTGATTAAAGAAGGAAATTTCCCCTGTACTGCTTGACCAGTAACCTAGTGAATGACAAAATGCATAGGATCAGAAGTACAATGCGGGTGCATGGAAGTAGATGAAAATGCAACCAGAATATGATGATAGTGTATGAAAAATTTCTTGTGACTAGCATCAGCTTTTTATACCCTCATAATTTTCTTACACTTTTTCAATAAAAGTCTGGTCAAATTTACCCTCTCCCAAATAAATCCAAAAAGGTGCTACCATGGCCATATTTTTTGGAAATAAGTAGCTTATCTTTACAGTGACTGTTTTAACATATAGCATGTTGTGTTCTGCAAAACGAAACCATCTGTCAGCAGTGATTGCTTTAGATATTTATTGCTGTGATTGACTGAAACATACACAGTTTTTTAAGTGATTAATTGCATGTTTCTGCCTTACTAGTTCTATCTGATTAATTTGCTTCTTTCTTTCTAACTATTTCCCAGTTGTTGTGGCTTAGGAACCATATTCCCCAATTTAGTGCTGCCACTGGACCCATGCTGCCTCTTCCCTTCCTACCCCCAAATGGAGGCACAAAAGACAAAGATCAAGAGTTGAGACAAGAAAAATTTGCTGGAAACAGCAATGAGATAAGGAAATTAAAAATAACAGCAACAATATTAATAACAAAATGTATGAGAAACAATTTACATGGAAAGCCCATGAAAATAAACAAATACTGGGCAGTTTTCCCCACTGCTTTTCTCAACTGGAAGGAACCTCTTTTCCCCAGAAGAGAGAGACTCCCTTTCCTCCTGCTCCCAACAATGACCTGAAGTGCTACAGAACAACATCCCAGCCTTAGTCATATCACTTTCTAGCTACTGCAAAAACTAACCTTGTCCTGGCTGAAACCAATGAAGAATTTTTCAGTGCACAGTAAAAGAAACTCTAGCATGAGAAATAGTTTTTTAAATATTCTTACATAATTTGAAATATTTTATTTTATAAATAGTACAATAATT
>VXBU01002477.1:28022-44767 GCA_013400315.1 Bombycilla garrulus
AATTTTAGAGGCAGCACAGCAGAGATCAGTGTCTAAAGACTGCCTTCTCTAAACAGTAAATTACATGATGACCAGAAAAGACATTCAGAATATTTAATAAAAGTGACTAATTTTAAAATAAGATTTAATTTAAAAAATGAAACATATTAACATAATTTGGCTTAACCAATCAATGTATTTTAATTTGCTTTCAGTTTCCATTAATTTATAAGTGTATAATATTTTAATATTTGATGATTAAAATTCTCAGTATATTAAAACATTTTTTTTTTAATTCAAGTGATCATTGGGAACAACTCATGCTGTCATCTGTCCTTAAAGGGACTTGGTTTTTGATAGAAAAGTTGCTCCTAAATTGCAGCTAGTTGGAAAAAAAGAATCACAAAAAACCCCCACAACAAAACTCAACATCTTATCCTTGTTGGTAAAAATGTTAGGGAAAAGAAGTAAAGTCAAACTGCTTTGTCAATAGTGAAGAATCAAGACAAAAGCACACCTGCAGATTGCTTGTTCCTTTTCAAATTAGAATCTCCTAAGTGCTCATGTGCAGGTGTCTTTTCTTTTATAATATGACAGGGAATTCTTGCAGAAACATGTACATAAAGGTTAATACAGCTATTTTAACATTTATTAGTTAGAAATTACATCTGCAGCACCACCACCTAATGAAGAGAAGTTTCTGTGACACTTAGGATGTACTACTTAGAACACAGACCATCTGAAGAAAATATTGCAGGGGGAGGCTTTAAAAGATTTAGGCAGGAAAATTATATAGATTTTTCACTTTTGCTGAAATGTCAAGGATAATTTTGAAAAACAGTGTATAAGTGATATGTGGATAAGGTTTGTGGTGAATGGAAGAAGGATATACAGATATATAGAAATTCCCCAAACTGTACTTGTTCTTTGTTCTGTGGAGAATTAAATTCCTCTCAGTTCAGTGGATGCAAATTGCATCCTTTTTTATCTTGTACATTATGTGGCATTCATCACAGGCTGGAATAGACAGGGAAAAACATTTTAAGCGTAAAAAATGCAGAAATTATTCAACTCGAGAAAACAACTGTAAATATTTCTGCAGTCATATGATCCCATTTTCATGTTGCTTAAAACGGAGATGTCAAAACATTGTGTATGAATTAGCTCAGCAGCACATCAAGAATTTAAATAAAAGTCAACATCATTTTAGGGAAATTTTATTGGATCTCTACCCATTTCATATTTTGTCATGACTCTGTAAAGATGTAAAGATTAGCACTAAATGCAATGGTGCCGATCCAACGGGTCAAAAAGTCGAGTTGTTTCTGTGGTTCTGTGCAAATTCAAACTGCAAGGTGGTATTTTATTGTTTGCAAAATTTACTCTGTATCTATAGTAACAGTTTTTTTCCTTCCTGAATTAAAAAGAATACATATTAATTTTATTTGTACTATACAATAACTCATTTCAACTGAATGTATGGGTGATTAAAGAAGTTATAATTCAAGTCTTAATATAAATAATCTTGAGCTATTTGAAAATAATTAGATAATATTCTATTTAAGTTAGTATTGATTTATCCTCCAATAAGGAGATTATTTTTTGTTCTTGCTATAATATTAAAACTATGTAAAACCTGTAAAATAAGCTTCTTGGCTGCGGTAAAGAGTAGATCATACCTGTGAATCCAGGTAGACAGACACACCGATAGCCTCCAAGCCTGTTGATGCAGCTTCCTCCATGTAAACAGGGCAAAGTTTCACACTCATTTATGTCCATCTCACACAGAGACCCATAGTATCCAGGTGCACAGTTACAAATGAATCTTTAGGAAAGGGAAAATCAGGTATGTCAATGGAAGTAACAATGGGATCTATTGCAGTATTTTAAAGCCATATGTATCTTCTGATGCCAAGTTGGTGTCCCTAATCCTCATCCATATTAAAATAATGAACAGAGTTTTCTCATTTCCATGTTTCTGAAGCAAAGAGGGTGAGTTTGTTCAATTCATAGAAAACTTTGGCACAGTAATTTCAACTGAAGGTTTTTGTTTTGTTTTGTTTTGGTTTTTTTTTTTTTTTTTTTTTTTTTTTTTTTTTTTTTTTGGTTTTTTACTTGAGTTAGTGATCTTCTGGCACAAGTCTCTGAATAACTTGTGAAGTGCTGTTGAACAAACACAGGGTTTGTAGCAATCTAACTCAAGATCAATTTTCTTCTATTTCAGTCTTTTTCAAATAAAAAAAAAATAAAAGTAAGGAGAAAAAGAGCAAGTTGTGCAGAAGACATTTTCCCTTTTATCTTCCTTTAAGGTCATATAAGAAACAAAAAACTGAGTCAGTAGCATTTGCTTACTCCATTTTCACTTGTCGTATGGTGAAAGTCCCATCTAAACCCAGAATTAACATAAGGGCATCAGGGAAACTTTTCATTTAGTAGTAACTAACCTGTTTATGAGATCCAGGCAAGTTCCATTGTTCTTACATGGTCTTGATAAGCATTCATTAATCTCCACTTCACATACGGTCCCAGTAAAGCCATGTTGGCAGGAGCACCTAGCAAGGATGTCACTACATTACTTTTTAGGTCATTTTAAAGATTCCAGAAAAATATGTCAGATTAAATAGTATCAAAATCATGTTTGCTTTTTACTCGTAATTGCAAAGGGCAGTACTTTAACAACCACCAAAAATTACAGTGTCTGAAGCCTGGTAAATAAGACTTTTGTTATCATTAGCTGAAGCCCATAGGCTTTGTGCTGACCCCACCGTGTGAGGGCTTACTTAGAACTTGCCTTGGCCTGAGCTGCTTTCCACTTTTGACAACTGCCTGCAGCCAACTGACTGATGCCTCTCATGCTATAGCTTCAACTCTGGAATAGCATCTATGCTATGGTGAGGGTGTGAAACGTTGAGATGACCATGTTGTTAAAAATAATAACCTCTAGTATTCCACTCCTGAAGGGTGGGATGACATCCAGAGGGACATGGACAACCTTAAGAAGAGGGCCCTTGGGAATTATGAGATTTAACAAGACCAAGTGTGAAGTGTCGTGCCTGGGTCAAAGCAATCCTGATATCAACACAAGCTGGGGGATGAACAGATTGAGAGCAGCCCTGCTGAGAAGGATTTGGGGGTGCTGCTGAGTGAGAGGCTTCAAGAAGGCCTCCAAGAGACTGAAGATGAGGAAAAGCCCAGAGTGAACATAATAACCAGTTCTTGAGGAAGAACAAAATCACTGATCACAGGATGCACACAGACATTGTGATGGTAATCATAATCAAAGATACATAATTACAAGATTTCTTGTACAACAGCTATAACTACATTCTTCATTAAGTTTTTCTATTATTTTCAACTCAGATTGTTTGTACTATTGTAAGTGGACTAACAGCAACTCTGCTTTTTTAAAATTAGATCCTTATGATTTTAATTAGCCTTCCAATAGATTAGTGGGGTCATACTTATGCTGGATATGTATTACTTTTTGCACACAAGAAGATTTAGACTGCAACGTAACTGTCAAACCCATTAGAAAACCCCTCCCTTCACTGAAGGTCAGCAAACATTAGACAGGCAAAGTACCAAAAGAAAAGCTAGATGATAAAAATCCATCTATCATATCTATAATTCAAGTAATTTTCCTGACCTGTAGTGGTTGACCCCATCCACACAGAGACCTCCATTCTGGCATGGATGGGAGAAGCACTCATCACTGTTGACTTCGCAGTAAGTGCCCTCAAATCCTGAAACACAGATTTCATTAACCGTGAATGAATGAACTCTACTACTTGATGTGAATAAAAGGGTCACAAATTCTTGTGGAGGTTTGGCTATCTGAGCCCAGGACTAACTCAGACAACCAAAGTGGCCTGCCTTGGAAACCTCAGTTTCACTCAAAGCTGTTCAAGGAAAGCCTGGGAGAAGCATCAGCAATGGCTACCTCTTCTCTCTGGAACACTTAAGCTGAAGCTCTTTGCTGTTGGTATCTGACTGAGCTGTGTTGCAACCGTGGACAATGCCTAGCTGTGTAGCTTGCTGACTGTGACCCACAGACATGCTCCCTGACTTGACCTTGGATCTGCCCCATTCCCTGTAGCCTTGACTGACAACCTGTGCTGTTCCTGGACACAGTCAGTGGTGCTGCCCTGCCTGCCTCATTCACATGCTATCAGGCTCCTGGCTGACCTTTGCTTCTGAAGGAGCCCCCCCTTACTGCTCACTGACCCTAAGATCAGGACTACAGGTAGAAGTAACCCTGAAAGAACTTTCTCAGAACTATTTTTGTTCCTTAGCCTCAGCAAGTGAATTTCCAGACAGTGCATGAAGTCTTAACATACTTTAATGAACCAGAGAGAACAGATTTGGATAGAGCACCTGGATAAATATACTGGGGAAATGTAACTGATTTTAAAGGACTGAAAAGGCTTTCTTGGGGAGTGTGGAACAAAATCAGAAACTAAAAGCTAATTCAGTAGTTAATATATTAGAGAGAGTAGTGGAAGTTAGAGGACCACATTTTATTCAAAGCAGTCAGTAGCTGAGAAAGAAAAAACAACGTGTTTTTATATTTAAATGATGAAAAAATGTGATTAAGATCTTATCTGCACAGTACATCACTTGCAAAATACATTACATTTGTCTGTGTAAATGTTCCAGAATATGTACTGAAATGAAATAAGACACTTTTCAGTGACATATGAACCCTATTTCTGCTCTTAGATAGCTCACTACATCTTATAACATTTGCATAAATAGGTGTTCTGCTAAATGCATACTTGTGTTAAAATTCTATACATACAGTGGAGAAACTATAGCTACTTAGTTGAATTTTGCACAAATTCAATGTGTTTGTTTTCAATTGATGGAGAAATGAAACCATTGCAATGAGCAATCATTTGGATTGTATGACTAATATGCAAGTGCTGATTGCAGGTTGCCAAAAGACCATTAACAGAGTTCACCAAAGTGATTTTGAATATCACTTAGATAAAAAATTAAATTGAAAAAGTTTAAATTCGGCAATTGAAATTCAATATATATTGCTATAAATATGACAAAGGTTCTACTGGATTCTCTATTAAAACAATAAGCAAAAATTGTTATCTGTACTTTTTAAAATACACAAATAAGAATAATCATTTATTTTTTGTTATATTATGCATTTGCGGTTTTCAAAGTACTTAATGAAGATGGGGAAATCATGAAAGACCTCTGTTGGACTAGTATGGCTTATTTTTATCTAGAGAAAATCATGTCTGGAAGAAATAAGTGTCTTGGTAAGAGTTGCAGAGAAAGCTGTAGAAAGAAATCTCTGCTGGTACTCCAATAACTGATCTAAACATGAGCCCACATCAAAGAAGTTGGTATTTTCTTCTTAGCAGGATTATTTCTGTTCAATAACTTTTGGGCCTGACTGAAATGAGCTCTTAATATTTACTGAAGGTTTCACAGCAATGTTACTATAAAGCTGGAAAAAGAAAGCCTGCAACATTTCTCAAACTAGCCTTTCAATTAGAGTCACTTGCGCAGTCACGATGTTATTCTTTTTTTCAGAAATTCTTTGAGCATGGAAAGATACCCTCATTTATTTCTTATTTTTATCTTAAAAAAAAAACCCAAATAAAAAACAAGCAAACAAACAAACAAAAACCTCAAGAAAAACAATTCAAAACAAAAAAGCTCAAAACAAACCACCACAAAAACAACCAACCCCCAAAAAAAACTCCTAAAGAATTTTCATAATAGCTAGAAAAATTCTGTCTCAGTGTACTGTTTTGAAGTATCTCCCTCAGCACAGGCAACTTTGTATTCAGAATGGTTTAGTTTATCATGTGCAAAAGGGCCTAGATCAGAGTGAACCATCCAATAAGTTTTCTTATCTGTAAAATGAGTAATCTGCATTTTAATGCTGCTGAACCTTCATCTACTCCTGCCTGTAGTTTGATTAAGGAAAAAGAAAGACAAAAGAACTCTAAACTGGTACACCACAGACCAAGTTAAGTACTAGACCTGGTTGTGTGAGTAGGCAGAGTCGCTGACACACAAAATATTCAGTGGGTGTTTGGTACATGCCATTCAGTAACATTGAATAAGAGCAGAAAAGATGACAACATGTTTGTCTAACTCTGGTTTAACTAAGAAATTGGAGGACATAGGGAATGTATGACACTAGGACTAACTGGACACTTTGTAGTCAGCTTCCTCATCTGTAATTTCTCATTTATTAGTAGTGTTTGAAATCTCTAAAACTAAATTTGATTACTGAGTGGAAGGCTGTCAATGGGCAGGGAAAATGGAACTTAACTGAAAAGGACACACTGAATCATTATAAATAACTCAAAGATATATAGATATATTTTAGCTTTATAATGTTATCACAGAAGAGTTGTAAAGATAGCAAAGTAAAACTGAAAAAAACCCACCAACTTTTGTACAAAATAACCTCTTACTTTTTGTGATCCTATAGAATATTTAAGCAAGCATGTTAAAAAAAAATACCACAGTTGTCAGATTAGAATATATAAAATGGAAAATTGAGGCATTGCTCATTCTGCTTTTACCTGTCATCCTTACTGGTAGGTTATGGATGTTTTATGGTGTTTCTGAAGTAAATAGTACAGAAGAGAATATACAAAGCATTATTGAAACACATTTTTTGAATGCAGTAGTACATATTTTTCTAGCCTGTAGCACTATATCAATACTTTGAAAAGACATAAAATAAGGAAACATATAACAGGCATTCTACTTTATCTGTTTTTCCTGCAAATGGAGAAAAATAACATTTTCATCACAAAATTTTACTGTCTATCTACTACATTATGGAACGAACAATCTAAGTATTCAATTTACCATAATGTTTGCTTATGTTTACTGTCAAATTATCTCAGCCGCTTTTTATTAAAGAAGTAATTTTTTTTTCATAATGACATATGCTATTAAAAATTACAGACAACTACTTAGATGATATTTTGATTTGTGATGAAAACTTGTGAGCTAATGTGGTAACTATTTCTAAGGAGTTTTTAACATTTCTAGAAATTTTGCAGAAGATTTAGTGAAAACCTCCTTTCAACTAAAATGTCTATTCAGAAACAAACATATCTGCTTAAAAGAATACCAAAATATTACTTCATTCATCTTTTCTGCATGTCTGTCCTCTAGTATATTTATAATTTATCAAGCTTTTATAAAGAATGTTTCAATGAAATCGTAAGACCATAAGCCAAATTTAATTCAGCACTTAAATACATTTTCAGAGTAAATTATGAAAAAAACTAGTGCAACACTGTGCACAACATCTGTACAAACAGGAGAGGTCAAAATTAAAAAAAAATACTACAGATATTAATAAAATATTTATTTGGGAATATTCTTGAACAGGCGCCAATTAACTTAAAATTCAAAAGACTAGTTAAAACATTCATACCTAAGTGGAACTAGTTTAAATAAAGAATTGGTAGTTTATTTATATTGAAGATGAGATTCCTCATGAGTCTAACACGTAAGGACTCTTCTATTTTACATGATAGTCATACACAATTTAAAGGGTATTTTAATACATTAGATTATTTCACATAAACTATAACTGCTGCCACACATAGTTGTGATCTTCTGGGATCCTTAAACTAAAATTTATATGGAGATGTGATTTTTAGAGAAATGCAGACATGTTTCAAACTTATTTCATGTGTTACAAGAGGAAATGGACAATGAAGGGAAAATGAAGGGAACTGCTTTAAAATGTTTAATATGTTAAAAATATTACTGTGTAAAACTTTTTTGTAAATCATGACATTACCGACATGATAACAGGCTTGCTACTGTAAAATGGTTTTTATTTGTCAGACATATTTTACTGTATCTTTTATATTACATTAGAAAAACTGAAGGTGTAAATAGAATCTCATAAGTATTGCTGGTACGTATAGATATATTTGAGGAAGTATCTCAAAAGGGGTAACAATTTTTACAGTAACATAACATATTCAAGACTTTCAGAAATTAACAGAAATTAAAAACAAGTGAAAGTTATTACAGTTATTTGTGTTAGAAAATAAAGTCTTATTTCTCTATATTTTTAATTGTTCAGGTGGCACAAAAGTAACTTTAATGATATGAGGTCTAGAAACATCTGGAAAGCTGTTTCTTAAGGTGAGACAGATGCTATTTTTGCTTCTGTTTCTCTGAAATATATAAATCCTTCATTTCTCTACTCTGTTTATAGGACTTCTGGGAGCTGCAAAGTGATGGAATGCACAGAATATGGAAGTTAAATATCTGCTGTCACAGTTCCAGTCATTTTCATCTCCTTATTCCATTGCAGAGAGATATTATGGAATAGACCTCTCCAGGTAAGAGGATTCTAATGGGATTCTTTTGCCATAAGCTCTCTCCTGTTTTGCTCATCAGAACAGTATCATAGATGAACTATTTATGAACCAATGTTTGCAAACAGCAGAGATATCATAGCAGTCCCATAATCATTAGTTCAGGTGCTTAGGTTGTTCAGCATAACATAAATAGGTACGTAAACCAAAATCAGAGGTGTGTAAAATACTAGGCACTGTAAAACGGCTATTTCTCTCTGTAAATTATGTATGAGTGTGTCTGAAAAAGAAGCTGGCACTGAAGGGCTCAGAAATCTGACAATGGCAAAGTCCAATTAAAATAATTTGTTTTTCATCATCTATTTATAATTTCTGCTTGGTATTATAAATTTTGTACATTATGATAATTTTCACTTAGCCTTGTTTCAGACATCAGCTGAAAAACATTTTGCCTTGGTTCAAATTTCTAGCTGTAAGATGCTATAGACCAAATAATAATAATCACCCTCATCTAGGACAAAGAGTACATGTCATGGGAAAGCTATTGACAGGAGACTGATAAAAGAGGTAAAATAGTCCCGGGAAAATCTGTTTAAAACAAGGACTTCAGAAATTACCTTGAAGCATCAAGAAAACACCGCTTTTAGAAAGGACAAAGAAAACATAGAATGTCTAATTGCAGTAAAAACTGTAGCTATTTTGTTTCCTTGGAGATGAGTCCTTTTCATAGATTTCCCTGGAACAATCCACATAATTTCTCTACACCCTAAAACTGATGGCTTTAACCTTAAGCCCCATGCATAAACCATTTTTTCAGCTTCACAGCTCCTAGCTTTATATCTTTTAACCTGCAAGGAGCACAAATAAGATGGCAAAGCTTTTGTGTACTTGTGTGCTGTAATGACGTGTTGCTGCTCCCTGTTCTTTTTACTCCTCTTTAAAACTGTGTGCTTCCCAGAGCTATGAAATAAAATGGGAAAAGAAAAAANAATAAAAAGGAACAGAAAAGCCCAAACAAACAAAAAAACAATAACAAACCTTTACAGCAATAATAAAACAGCAAGAGGCAACTGGTCAAGAATTCAACTTGCCTACCACCTGAAAGATTTTTCCTAAGCTGCCTAAATAGTTGGAAGAGTGACACGAATATTTCTATAGTGTTAGCCATTTAATTTTGTATGTCTGCTTTTGAGTGAAATGAAGTACATCAGAAAATAATACCTCCTTAATGTAACACTGTGGACATCCGCAGCCCAGACATTTTCAGTTTATTTCTTTCAACAATACATACATTATTTTATTGATCTAATTTTCCTTCTACCATAACTCATTAAAATGTTGCTAAGTTAACACAAATGCTGGCCAAAAACTTAATATTTATGAAAAGAGTAGGTAAAACTTTGATATGAACTGTCTCTATATGTATGCAATACCTAAAGTATAATATGTAGCATTTCCTGTAATTTTTTCTATCATAACCTAACATGGAAAATTACTTCCATTGTAATAAGGAGGCTGCAGGAATATCCTGAGCTTATCCCATCTGTATTACTTGGACTAATGAAGGAAGTTCTACTACAAACAACTCTAAAGAGAGATTCATTTTTACTTCTAAGAAGCAGTAATTCTAGGAACCATTTTATTTCAATGATCTTGCCCTTCCCTCCATCTCTTTATGTCAGCAACAACTCTATCTGCTGTTCCTACTAGCTTGTCTTGCTACTATACCTATATCTACTAATAGCTCACATAAAAGAATAAATCACTGTTAAAAAAGTCTTTTTAGAAAACATTAGATGTTTTCTGGCCTGTAGTTTGTGGTTGCAAATTACTTTTTTATCTTGTTATTCTCTGCAATATTTATATGCTGGTAATTACACAGGTTTCACATCTTGTGAAATTATTACCTTTATCTCCCATTTCATCATTAATTAAACTTGTTGTTCATCAGTCCCTACCAGGGAGCTGATCTTGCACTCAGTCATTTTATACTCTCCCATAGTTTTCCTTGATTTTGAATACACATTTTTTCTTTTTTTTTTTTCTTTTTTTTTTTGACCACAATTTTTCTCAGAAATTGTTACTATTTTTACCAAACTCCTATCTTTCTTTCAGGTTGCCTCTAGAAAATGAACAATTTTGTGCTTGCCAT
This sequence comes from Bombycilla garrulus, assembly GCA_013400315.1. Lineage (NCBI taxonomy): Eukaryota > Metazoa > Chordata > Aves > Passeriformes > Bombycillidae > Bombycilla > Bombycilla garrulus. Next base: position 38,484 of record VXBU01002477.1, read on the forward strand.
TGTCTAGAAGAACATGGTCTAATGCCTATACACTCGTTTATTTACCCTCTGTTTTACTTATATATGCAGTTGAATTACTCTTTGTATCTTTTTTACATGGATCTTTTGGGGAATTTATGAGTAGTGGCTGAGGCTCAGCTACAAATATTTCAACATTATTTAAATTCTATAGTTTTGCTTACATGTCCTGCTTTGCTCTTCTGTTAAACTAAATTTTCATTTCTATAATTACTTTAAGAATGGAATTCTCCAATATTGGAAAGGCATGTTGATCAATTAGGAAATAAAAATTCTTCTATTTGCCCTAAGTTTTCCATTCCTTTTGTTTTCTTTGCATTTAGTGTGTAGTATTTAAGGAGATTCAGTGCCATCTATATGATTAACAGCTCAAACTGGTATCCTCCCAATTGTCTTGATCAAACCCTTGCTTATCAATTATTGGCAATGTATTTGAGAGGGGTTTTCTGTACACCTCTTGGGAAACTTGTTCTACAGCAGTGATTCATAAGCTTTTGCAATAATGGCCCTCCCTACAACATTCTTGTAACCTTGAATATACCATCATGCAATTGTAGAGATCATAATTTTTTAAACTGTTTAACCTGCTTGTGTGAATAATCTAAAGTCATAAGTAATGGTCTAAGACTGTTCCATGATCTATGATAAGAGAGCCCAGTTTTGTGACATAAATATTATAATCTATCTCCTTGCAGGAAGAAAACCTCTGTATCTAGGGCAAACAGCTCAAGAGGAAGTTTTACATTAAGGACATTTATGGAATTTTAGAACTCTCTATAGCAAAATGAGACAACTGTAGTTCCCCAGTGTACATATAGGAACAAAAATGCAGTTTTGTTTTATAATACGGCTAATAATGACTTCATCGCCTTACTACCAATTTGCTGTGGTAATTCTGCCCTAAAATAACACAGACCAATTTTGGTTCTGCTCAATTCATGTTCTATCAGCTTTTGTCTTCTCTGACCTAGCCAATGTGTATTCTCTTTTTCTTCTAAATATGTACCACTGTCAATGGTACATATGGTCCTGTTGTACCCATCTCAGATATGGTGTTCTATGGATAGTTGTTAGAATTTGGTAAGCACTGCTACATTTTGTGATTCCTGTTATACCAGACTCAAACTTTCTAAAGACGGGAATGTTAGCTACTGGCAATTTTAATCCATATTCCATTTACCATGAAGTCAAGTGTCTTGGAGTAATCTACCTCTGTCATTGTGATTGCCCTTTGTGATCAGGTCTATAATCCTGACAAGTTTATCAGGAGAAAAAGGGAGGAACATGCAAGACAAAAATAGATAAATGATAGAAAAGAGGTCAACAGAGGAATTAGATTTCCTCAATCTGCTTTCAGCTAAAATTCTATATTTTTTGTCTAGCCTTTTTTTTGATTAGAGTCCTGAATAACTGGTTGCATTTTTCCTACCATGAGTGATCGACTCACTTTATGAATTATGCCTTTTACCCCCTTTCAATTCTGAATTTCCCACTTTCCAAGATTTGCAGTAGCAGTGTGTGCTACTAATTCACATAACTGCCCTATGACTTCCCCAAGGATTCCCAGCTGCAAGCTTCAAGAATTCTTAAAAATGCCATCAAACCTCACAGAGAATCCTAGCTGTGTGGTTTTTGGATTCTTCAGAAATGGTGCACAAAAATGTTTGGAAAAGATGACTTTTTCTGAGGAATGTTAAGAAAAAGACTTGAGCTACATGTCTCTCTATAGATCATTTCTGAAAAAGGTTTCAAAAATCACTATCTTGCACCAAAAGCTCTTTCTGAAAAACAACTTTTCCTAACAATGTTTCAATAAGCAACTTGCATACCTCCCCAGTGATGTTGATTTTTAACTGAGTGGTTTGCAGTAACCTTTACCTTAAAAAAAAACAAGATATTTTATGCGCTCCTGATTCCTAGATATTATATCCATATCTTTGTAGCTTAGTAAATGACAAATAATAGCATTGTCATGTAATACTGCAGTTATCTGCTATCTTTTGTCCCTGAGAGACCCATACCTTTATAGAAATAAGAGTGAAGACTTCAAAATCCTGCTCCAATTCCAGTTTCAGTAATTGTACTCCCCTGCTACTTAAATTTTCTAAATTTTCAGTGCAGTTGTTACTTAGTTAATGCATTCTTAAATTCCTACATGGAAGCATATAGCACTGTTTTGCACAGTTAAACTGTTGCTTCGTTCCACCTTAGCAGTTCTTGTACATTGAAGGAGAGATTGTGTCTTTTAAGCCATGGCCCAGGGAAGCTGCCAGCACCCGCTGTGATTTGGTTTGTTGTGCATACAGGGAGCAGCCCGCTATATCCATTAGGCAAGGGAAGATTACTTCCCTGATGTGCCAGGCCTTCCTGACAGCTCAGCGGGAAAAGAAACCATTTCCAATTTGCTCAAATTTTTGTACTTTCATGAATTTGAATACATTTTTTCTAAATCTGTCTGTCTGTTTTGTCAATTTATTTTGTCTCTTCTGGCCAGGCACCTGTCTATCTCTATGTCATTATAACAACTGACTAAGAAATACTAATTCTGAGTGCTGAATCTAAGCCACCATAGATTTAATAAGTATTGTAAAATAAGAAATTAATAATAGGTAAACTGACAGCTATATCTCCAGTCTTTTAAATCAACTGTTGCAATTTTTGATGGTTTTATATTCTTTGAAACACATTATTTTCTATTTATATTAATGATAGTGATAAATTCAACATATATTTGCAATTTTCTGGAGCACAACAGAAAATTGAAGAAATGAACTATTCCAATTCTCACCTGTTCTGCAAATGCACATTGGATTTCCATCTACTTGTGCCAAGCAGGTTGCATTGTTTATACATGGATTGTAAGGCAGCTCACAGGGACTGAAGCGCTGGTGGCAGAAGTCGCCAGTATAAAATGGAGGACAAATGCATACGAACTGCCCCGGCTTCACGGATTCAAAACAGGTGGCTCCATTCAAGCATGGTTCAGATTCACATTCATTTATATCTTCACTGCAGTCTGGCCCCGTCCACCCTGCTGTACATGTGCATCTGGAGGGGCAAAAAAAAAAAAGAAAAAGAGCATTGATATGGCAGAATAAAAATTAACAGCTTAGCCCAATCATTTCCAACCCTTTCTATTTTAAAAATACCCCAAAACAAATTAAAAACAAAATGAATAATATATTTCTGTGACTAGCTTTTCTTATTCTGGAAATTGTATCACAATGCATTGTGAATAAAAGTTATATTCAGGTTATTCTCTCAGAATTTATCTGAGCAAAAGCCAAAGAACTTATTCTAAGTCGCAGTATCACTTGGAGAATCATCTGGTTTAGGAAATGCAGACAGAATCATATTTAGACTATTTTTAAGATCAAACAATAGCACAAATGTTCAAATATGAAAAGCAAATTTTCTAAATGTTAAGGATTAGAAGGACATCTTTTCATATATGTAAAACTAGAAAGTACTTCAATGTTTGGGATGAAATGCATCAGGTTTCATATCCACTACACTTAAGAAGGAAAGTAGGAGTCATGAAGGATCCCAATTTCATTGTTTTCTTTCTCTTTTTTGAATGCTCTTTTGAAGATCTATTAGTGATAACACAGAACAGAAAACTTTGAGCAAAATCTAATTTACATCTGATTGTAACTTATCTTCATGAATTAGATAAATATCTTTTTTTATTCACATAAAAATATGATAAGGTTCTGTAAATTCAAAGAAAACAATTTGCTAATGTTTTCAAACCTTGCAGAGCCAAATTTCTTCACTAGCTGCAATATAAAAGGCCTCTATGTACTTTAGAAGTCATATATTCCTGCTACTGTCACTGTAAATAAAATTTAATTTAATTTTATTTTTACAGCTATTTGGCAGGACAAGAGACAATATGAAAGATGAACTATTTCAGGTCTTGATTACTTTTATCAATATTGATTTCAGGCATTAAACCACTCAAATATATCTTCATAGTTCTAATTTGATAAGAGAAATTGTTCTTAAATAAGAAACATGTAGTCTAATGGAGAATCTGTTATGTAGTTCTGTTCTGTAAGGCACAGGTATTGCTTGGCACATGAAAGGAAAATTTCACCCCTTAAAAACCCAGTCTTTTATTTCAAATTTTTTTTGTGTCCTTGGTTATTTATTTGTGGGATACAATTACCATGTCACATAAAATGTAATGGATATTACAAAGGAACTATACAATTTTAAGGGCCTGAGTATTTTAGCATTAAGGATTAAAAAATCAGGTTACTCTATTTTACTCATATCAAAAACTAATACTCATTACTATCATAAAAGCATTCAGACATTCTTAAAATAACCGAGAAAAATTGCATTTCAGGATTCATCAGTTACGATATTCAAAATATTATTTTGGAAATACGGTTAAAAATAAATATGGGTTTTTTTATTTATTCTATGCTTATGCACAGCACAGCAAACATATCTGCTTTTGCTATACATGGCAGAATGCATTTATTATCTAGAAGCAATGTCCACTGAATAACACTGCATGCTAAAGCAGTGCTTTACTGAATTTTCTCTTAAGGAGTCAATATAAAAAAAGCATCAGACTCTTACAAATTAGGTCTCCAAATGTCTCATACTGAACATAGGAGAACACTCTGACCCAACAGATCAGAACACAGATGTTAATTGTTTTGCAGCTGCTCCTTTTTTTTGTTGACTTCTTTTATGAAGTTGTGAATAAGTTACTACTGATGCACTACTGCAAATTGGTATGTAGCACTTGGCTATGCTCCATTTTTAGCTTGAAAAGCTCATTAAATTGAGAGCCTTTCGCTTTGTATTAAGAGAACACGGTTCAGTTCTAACCTGGTCTGACTTTATGGACATAACTGAGGTGCAGAGGAGCAAACATTAAACACATTTCATTCCCTTTTTTCCCCTAATGAGTGTCATAACTGCCTTTGAGTTATCAAAACTATTCTGTATGAGTAAAGGGAACACAAGGTCACTGAAACACAGCAGTTATCTACACTACACAACTAGCCAGTCCTACCCTGGCTTCATGCCAGCTACCAGCTGAGATGCAACAGTCAATATTAATGCAAAAGAGACAATTAATAACAGAGCTTTTTGTACTCCTTTCTGGATTATAAAAAAAAAAAAAAAAAAATACTGGAGTCCTCATTTAACGTGAAAAAAAACACCAGACATGGAAGCATCTATCCTGAGGCCCAGTTTTAAGAATCAAGAAAAAAATTTGTGCTAATGAGAACTGTTATTTAAAAAGGTAAGGAGGTGTTAGGACTATTTAAAGTAAATTATAAATTAAGCTATTATAGCTGATGTTCTTAGAAATTAACTGATCAAAAGGCAAAAATTCAAACATTTTTTCAAAATTACCAATTTTTTTTCACCCCATTAAAAAAACCAAGATGATTTCTAGAATTCTCAGGGGAAAAAAAAAGGCTGATATATGCTTTTAAGAGCCCTTGTAAAGACAGCCAATGCTGAATTTCTTTTTGTTGTTTTACCAGCTTGCCAACATAAATATTTTTCTTTCCAATAACCAAATCCAAACACCTATTGATATTAGAAAATGAAATCATGATTCTTTTATATAAACTATTCATTTTAATAATACAAGGCCCATATACTGCTTAAAATGTGACATGTTTAGAACTCCTCCAACACATATAAATCAGCTTCCATAAGTCTTATCTCTTTAATTTCCATACATCTCTCCATAAAATGAAAAGCTTTTTACAGAAACACAAACGAAAGGAGAGGGCAATGGAAATATACAAATTGTACTCATGTTTTTATATTTCCCACCTGTTGACATGAAAGTAAAAATTAAAAGTTGCAAGCTGTAGTCATGAATTATAACCAGAGAAGTAATATTAATGTTGTAAGTTCCTCTTTCTCTATACAATGAGTTAAGTATTAAGTTCGGTTCTTATCTGCTTGAAAGCTCCCTTTCTACTTCTCACATTCCAGTGAAATATATAGGTATCACCTGCCTTATAATCTACCTTAAAGATTTTAAGGAATTAAATAACAGGGAAGAGTCTTAAGAATACCTGAATTGTTGATTTTTGGAAAAAAGTTTCTGAGGTTCACATAGACTCTCCTATTCAAAACAGGTACAAATAGGGTTTTCTCAGGTCTGTGTCCAGCCTGGTTTTGAATATCTCAAAGATGGAGACTCCATAATCTCTCTGGGCAATCTATTCCAGCACCTGACCACGCTCACATTAAAAAAAAAAAAATAGCATTTTTTACCT
>VXBU01002479.1:1072-22752 GCA_013400315.1 Bombycilla garrulus
GTAGAATTGGAAATATTCAACTTTCTTCAAGCTGTATAATTAATGTCTTCTAGTTCTGCTGGATGAAATTTCTCAGAGCACTTTCACTTTTTGTGCACATTCACTTCTTCTGGTGTGTGCAAAACTTCTGTTTCTATAGGCAAGGCTGTGATTCTGTGCACAACTACTGTCCTGAGCAGTCTCTTATTCTTAGGTGGTGCTGCCTTTTTGGTCTGTGGCAGCAAACTTGGTTGCTTATGTTTTCAAATTTTACCAGCATCTCATCTATTTTCTAAGGATGCAAAGGGTTGTAAATAGGTTGGCTAAGCTACTGAAACCTGGAGGAATGTTGTTATTTCGAGACTACGGGAGATACGATACAGCTCAACTGCGTTTTAAAAAAGGTAATTCCTGAATGGTTTTGTAGTTCACTGTTCATTTTAGCTCTTTCTGGAAAAAAAAATAGTGACATGTCCTTTTTCATTACTGCTCTAATTTCTTAGGTCATTGCTTGTCAGACAATTTTTATGTAAGAGGAGATGGAACCAGGGTATATTTCTTTACCAAAGGTATGGAATGTTATAGTTTCATATAAAGGATTGAGTGTTTTTTCAAGGTGATTTGGATTATCAAAGTTCATCTTAAAACATAAACTTTAAGAGTATTTTACTGGCTTTTTAAAAATTTCTCTGCTTTTAAAAAGCCCAAAGCTAACTGTTGTAAGAAAATAATTTCCTTTGTGTGCGTATTTGTTGCATGTGGGGTTCTGCAAGGTTGCTTACAGACATCACTGGAAATTTCTCTTTAAGTATCCTGTGTGTAATTGTGTGCTCAAATTTTATTATTTAAACATGCACATGGTTTCTCTGTTAAAATTGAGTTAAACATACTTGGAAGGAAAGTCTGTAGCTATATATGGCATAAAAGTCTGGATTGTCATTTGTCAGGGGAAATAACTTTATCTCGATAATACGTGAACAGTGACCAAATGGCGTGCATTTGTTTACTCATCTGTGGCATCTTGAACCCTGTGAAGAAAGGGTATCTGTGGATGCTGTGAGTAATAACTAACATGGCTTGGGCCTCTACATAACAATTTTTACTGCAATATAAATCCAGAGCTGTGAAAATGAATTTCTAACAAAAGCCTTATTACAGGCAGTATCCTTTAGCTTTCAAATTGCAAAACAGATTTATTTCCGTCTTTGGTTGAGCTACAGGTTGGTAATTACTACATTCTACAAATCTACAAAATCTACAAATGACTTTTTTTTTTTTTATTGCAATAATTCTTCATATGAAAAAATAGATGAGGTATGGAACATGTTCAACTTGGCTGGATTAGCTGAAGTACAGAATTTAGTTGATCGGCGTTTACAAGTAAACAGGAAGAAAAAAGTGAAAATGCAGCGAGTTTGGATACAAAGCAAGTTCCAGAAGCCATTGCTAGCTCTGCATAATCCTGAAGAAACCACCAAAAGGCACCATTGTAAATAATTGTACTCCAGAAATGTAGTACAGAATTGAACTTCAGAAACTGAAGCAAATTTAAGTGCGTATGTTTCCAGTAAATGTTGTGTTAGCCACTGAAAAGTATAAAAATGTTCAATAAATGTATTGAACGGAAAACCTTCCTCTGACTTTCTTTTCTTTGTAAATGTATATGTGTGGGGAAAATCTGGGGTAAAAGAAGGCCGTTTCTGACTTCTGCTTTATGTGCAATAATCTTTTCATAACTGTGACTAGGCATTATTTCATTCCCTTGAATATGTAAAAAGCTTTAGTCTGAAGCATAATTGTTGCAGAGATTTAGAGAAACAGAATATCTCTTCTCACTATTACTACATGCTGCACTGTGTTAATTTCTGAGTCACATCCTTTTCAACCACTGTATCTTACAACTCTGAATTTCCTCTTTGGAGGGACATTTCTTGGTGCGTAAATAATGAAGACAAAAATATTTTTCTGATTTGCATGTAGCTCTCATTTCACGCTAACTGCATGCGATATGTATACATATCAGGTTACTCAGTGATTTTTGTCCTCCAGTGTGACTGATTTATGGTGCTGAACTCTCCACTTTTCATCTACATGCTCATAAGCAACGTGCCGAATTCAAATACAATGCATTACATTTAAAATGCTCTAGGTTGTAACCTGATCATGTTTCATGTAGAAAAGAATTACCAACATGCCAAAACAGTTCTGAAACCAAATAGTTAATATTGGATTGTTGTCTGGATAAATACAAATATGATTTTTATGATATGCTATGTACGCTAGAGGGAGGAGCAAAACCTGTAGTCCTGAGTACATTTTAGTAATATTGTTGTGGGGTAATGTAATCACACTAGAATGGTAATCTACCTGGCAGCTGAGATATTTTTGTTGTTTACAAAAATTAGTTGCTTTTTTAGGGATTGTTTATTACAAAGAAAAAACACAATGTTTTTTATTGATCACATGGGGATACAGTCAAGGACAGGACTACATTAATCCTCCAAATTCTTTTAAGAAGAAAACTGAAGTGCAAGCACTGTTTTCAAATGTAGAACATGATCCTGAGGCTGTTGAGCTTGTATTTAAAGATGCCACTATGCCACTTTGCCACAAGGAGAACAAGAAACAGGTGAACGAATAAAATTAATCTCTTATTTAAACAAGGGTATGGGATGCATGTAATCTATAACATGTAGTTTTGAGTGCCATTAATACAGTGACACTCAAAGTCTCTCTTTTTGCTTTTGTTTTAGTCTGAAGGATAAACGTGTCACAGCTGACAGCCCAGCCCATTGTTCTTTTTGCAAGTTATTAGTTCCTAAGCTAAAGAGGACTGATGGTCTTCTAGGAAGAAAATCCTAAATTGTCTAAACGGGGATGCCAAGTGGCTTCATCCCCTTTAACCCAGATGTGTTTCAAGAACGAGGTGCAATAAGGGGTCTGATCATGTATTTTTTATATATTTGAGACTCCCATTAGAAGACAATACTGTTTTATGAATTAAGATGCTTAGGAAGCTTTGGTTAGCAATGACATTCTTGTAACCTGCAATAAAACTCTTGTGGTGTAAATCAAAGGTTAAAACACAGCTGTGTTTCTTAAAGCCCTAAGATATTTTAGCATCCTCACGGAAAACATAAATAAACGTCTCCTTGTATTTTAAATATGTTGCTACTCTGCTTTATTAATTGTGACTTGTGAATATACATAGCTCTTAGCTAGCACAAACCATTTCACTTGTAGAATTTTCCATGGGAGTGATGATGATAAGTTCTTGAGCATTGTGCAGTCTTATTCATGTGTGTGACGTAAATTTTCCATTTGTAGAGGCTAGTGTAATGTTTGCTTTGGCACGTACATGGATATATTGATTTTGGCAAGATTTTACTATGCTATGCTGTTAGTTAAACAAAAGTGTGACATCACAAAAAAAACAAACCCTGAATTTTGAATGGCCTTAAGCAAAATCAGCTGTTTCTCTTCCACAGTTTGCAGTGTAAGTATTGGCTGCCTCTTAGAATAATGGTGCCCAATTTGGAAGTAATAAGATCAGCTACTATTTTAAGTGTAGAATATCCACTGTCTGAACAATTTTAAGATTCACAGAAGGGGATATGGAAAAAGGCATTATTTCCAATAAGAACTTCTGAATCTGAGTAGCACTTTCTGTATTTTGGCTTTATGACATTCCAGTTTTCAGAAAGCTTAATCAAAAACATATTTTTAAAACACTTCCAAAGTATCTGTATTAAGCAAGAAGGACTACTGAAATAAAAGAAGAAAAAGAGATGCAGACATTTATATAGGAAAGGCAGTTTAAAATGGCTTATTATTAATTAATTTCTGGAGGAAAGGAAAACTAGTTTATTAATATTGAAAATTGCACTTAAGTTTCACTTTTGGCATATGAAGTTGATTCTTTAATCGGATGTGTACCTAAAATGAATTTATATACATTCTGTAAATACTAAACATTTTAATTTGTAATTGCAAATTTTCTTTCATTTTTGGTGGAATATCTTTGGTTGTTTCAAGCATGGCTTCCTAATGGTAATCAGAGAAAGGTAGTCTTGGAAGGACTGAGCTTTGGCTTCATCTGCTTTGGCTTGCTTGATGAATACTATGTATTTTTTGCCCAAATGTACATTGTACTTACTGGTTTAGACCTTGCTTGGTTTTTAAGCAAGGTGAGGCAGTTAAAAAGTAAAGAAAGTGACCAACTTTTTTTTCTACACTAATTTTGAAGTATGTGGTCAACAACAATTGGCTCGTATAAAAAAAAAAAAAGTTACCTTTTACTTACCAAAACCAAGGCAGGTCCTTGTGCCATATTCACAAATCCACCCAATCTGAAGAGGACAGCCAAATGCAGGTGTGATGAGGAGTAGGACTCTAGGAATACTAAGGAAAAGTTTATTGTCTTGGAAACTGCACAGCTAATCTCCTGATTCTGCTAGTTAATAATGGCTAAAAATTTATAGCAAACAACCCCAGAATTTGCATTAAACAACAGTGGAAATAACATTAATTTTGCTATTTTATTTTCCTTGTGTGGTGTGAACTTTACTCGCTGTTCCAGTGTGCTCTTTGATCTGTTGACATATGGTTTGCTTCCTCTTTTTCCTATGCATAGTGGACAGCTAAGCAGTTTCCCCAGGAGCTATATACACAAACATTTGCAGTAAAGTTGGCTGGCTGAGTTATTGTTAGAATTGACAAAAGGGGGTTTTTATTTCCTTTTGTACAGATTGCTTTTTCTTTTTTGTGTGAATGCAATGAATTGTATAGATGCTAAATTATATATGGTGATGCCTTTATTTTTTAATACTTTTAAGTCAAATGTCAGAGAATCACGGAATGGTTTGTGTTGGAAGGAACCTTAAAGATGATCTTGTTCCAACTCCTCTGCTGCAGGCAAGGACCCCTTCCACTGAACCAGGTTGCTCAAAGTCCCATCTAACCTGTCCTTGAATATGGGTATGATGTCTATGATAGTAGTTCATATATAAACCATTTCTTCTCCATAGAGCATCTTCATAATGGCTGGTTGAACAACCTTGGAAATAAAACATGTACCTGTTGCAAAAATATTAAACACTGCTGTTAATAATACAGTTCACTTTACATTTCAGTGTAAATTTCAGTGTAAACTTCTCTCCACGTTTGGAACAAGGATTGGCCATGAGGGTTTTTTACATCAGTTACGTGCCAGTTCCCTTTCTCTTAAGAATCATCCAGAATTTGGACAAGTGTAAGTCTCCTTTAGGCAGTTGCACTCTGTATGTAGTTCATAAGAACTGCACAGGTTGCCATCTTAGCAGGTTCTTCGTTTCGCTTGTTACTCCTGGCATACAGGTCGTGCCTGGACTGGGCTTTGGGCTGAGCAGGAAACTTCTCTCCTGAGAGACCATCCTTCACCTTCTGCTGGTACCAAGCAACTAAAAGGAGAAGTTATTTCAAAGCAAGAACCATACATGCAGGAGGGGAGAGGTATGAAAATGCAGCTCAAAGGCAGGCAAGAGAGGGGGTGAGTGTTTTCCCTGGGAACTAGGGTGAGACCTTGGATAGACTGACCAAGAAAAATGAGATGCAGAACAGGGAACCGAGGAACAGGACACTGTGGGCACGGTTTATGGAGGAGATTTGTGACAGGATACAGTGTGGCAGGGTGAGGAGCTTGGGCATGGAAATGAATGAAATGAAATAGTGGAGGCGAGAAGAGAAAGGGGACTATTCGTCACAAGAATAGGGTGAAATCTGGATAAGCAAAGCAATCAGTGTAAGGGCTGGAGGTTCAAAGACCTATCTTCAAAGTTTTTATTCTCGCAGGTGATAATGTATTTTCACATTTTAGCAGAATATTACAGGTTTTCTCCTTCATCCATATGTGCACAATGCATTTCAATATATAAAAAAGATGGAATGTTTCATTTGTTGTAGTCTGTATGTGCTATGCACATGTTTTCAACAGTGCAGGCAAGTGTGTGATACACCTGCTTTTGCTTTCTCCTTAGGGAACAATGTTTTTACCTTCTTTCAAGTAGAACCCTATAGTGACAGAAGCTACATTCCTAACCTCCTGGGAAGCAAATACCAGAGAGTAACAGAAGTGTCTGTATCCTGATTGTGTGCAATCAAGGTAGAACAATTAAATTTACTCCATGTGTTCTGATGATGTCCCATTTAAATCAAGACAATATCTGCAGATTATCACTGTGAAGAGCCTGCCAATATCAGTTTCTGTTATACTTGCATCTGTTCAACAGAACTTAAAATGAATTTGTATAAACCAGAAATAAAAAACGTACAGAAAAATAGCAGAATAGGTTTCATCTGGGATCACAGCTATTTAGAGATGGAATATGTTTTGTTATTTTAAAACACTTATGGTTGCAGAGAAGCACTTATCCTAGGAGGCTGAAAATTTTGCTTTTTTGAGGTATAATGTATGTCAAGAATATGAAAGCTAATATGTTTTGAAGCTTTGTATACTTAATGTTAGCTAAAGATATCTTGTCAATTGTTGCAGTGTAAAAGGAGTTAGCAACAAGGTAGTCTCATTTTCAGAGGATATTTTATTGATTGGGTTGCTAAAAGGGAATTCAAAAGATTAAGGAAGAAAGTGAATTATCTTAATAAGGCTAAAACCTGTAGATGACATATACAATTTGATAAATAATTAGATTAAGAATAATCTAGGCATTCCTGTGTTTTGATACTAAATGAAATTTTAAGTTTGTTTAAAAAACAGACTTGGTGTATACTGCTAGTTATAAAAACAACCAAAATGTTAACATTTTTAAGTATGATGTAAAAATAGAATGCTCTACAGCTACTGCATAAATCCAATGTATAGTCTTCTCTGTACTGTGTTGTGTTTAGCAAGAAGAAAAAAATGCAGTAAAAATAGATGGTGAAGTTTTTTCATGTCTCTAGGAATTTTCATATGAAGACAGCTTTGGGAATTGAATGATAGACAATGTGAGAATGGCATATAATGTTATGTTTTAGTATTTAGAAGGTCTAATTTATACCTTTACATGATACAAAAAGATAAATTAGTCAAGTTGGCAGGCAACAAACCTTCATTGTATATATTTATCACCATGCCCTTTAAAAAACAAGGAATCACAATATTCACAAGACTAAAAGTTTGGGGAGTTACCGAAAACTGGCTGTATTAGATTTTTCCATTTTCGTTTTTATATGCGTGAATGGGAAATTTTACATATTTACTGTTCAAGATTTTTAAATGCTTCCAATTAAAAAAAAAAAAAAAGAAACAAAGAAATAACAATCCTAAAACCATTCTCATTACCTTTTTTGAGATCCTAACATTGCTCAACATTCAGCTCAACAGTAGAGCTGAAGAATGTGCATGAATACAAAATGGGTCTAGTAGACACAGTTACCAAATTAAGAAAAGATAGAGGGGGAAAAGGTAGAAAAATAGAGAACATACTAATTGGCATGATAACATGTAGTCCTGTAGCAATCATACAGCACTTAGTATTTTATATGGAATGAAAAATTCTAGTTCTTGAGAGAGTGGGAGACAGACAACAGTCTTGCCACACACTTCCCTGTCACTCCCGACTGTAAACTGGCATGTGGACAGGCCAAAAGCCAAAAAATGAAAGGAATTGGTTTGCTATAAGAGCTACAATTGATTAATTGTTCTTGGTTGAGACTGGCTGTTTTGGAGAATTTAAATGCAAAGCCAGCACTATTTTTTTTTTTTCTTTAGTGTCAGGCACACTCTAGCCTCCATTTCCCTCTGATATAACAAGTGCTCTCTAAATGGAGGAGTGCATCTTTGAACTTGAATAAAAGGGTTGTTGTGCAGTGTAGGATTTAGCAGATGGGCTTAGAGAACCCAAACCTACCACTAGTCCTTTATTTTACACTAGGAAAGGCTTTGCCATTTTAAATGGCTCTGTTTGCTCCATTCCCTACTAAGCACAGTAGTCAGATGTTGTTCTGAGGAATCGGGCAGCTCAGCTTCCAGTGACATTGATTACACTCAACAGTGAGAGCATGAGAAAGAGTAGTGGGTGGAGAAGTGAAAAGGCAGTGTGAGGCATTTCAAGGAAGAGATATGCACTCTAGCACTTGCATGTGGGTGACAATCCCTCAGAGAAACAATTTTTACTCTGAAGTGAAGCAGAGTTGAATCTTCTGTGCTCACTTCAGGTTTAATCTCCATCCCCGCAAACTACCAGTGCAGCCTGGAGTTAAACGTGCATTTACTCAAAATGAAAAGAAAATAACAGTAGGGAGAAGCTGCATCTTTAGCATGGAGCTGTGATTTCACAGGGAGAGATGCTGGCATGTTAATCCCTGGCATAAACGGGTGCAATTCTCAATGACAATGCTAAGCCTATTTACACATGGGCTGAGCTGAACCCAAAGATGACACACAGTGCTGTTCAAAATCATTCATTTAATCCCTTTTGAATTTTTGTGATCTAACAACCAGAGATATTTGTGTTAAGAAAGGACAATATGAAAAAGCTGTCATTATTGCTGACCATGACTTTCTCTGACGTACAAATTAGGACAAATAATCATTATCTTATTTTAGATAAAAATGACATATTTTTATTCATGAGTGAGCATTAGTGAATTGAATAAATCCTCAGTAATAGTTACCAAACTCTGAAATAAGATCTGCTTTTAAAATCAGAAACAGTCTGAGCTAGCTTATACAAAGAAAGAAAAACAAAACCATCCTGGCAGTAAGTCTACATTTTATTTTACCAAAGTTTATGAGGAATCAATATAACCAACAAGAACCTTAGGTTTGGTTTCTTATAAATGTTCTTATTTTAACAGGAAAGGAAAGAAGATGGAAAAGGAAGCTCCATGGTACACAGTCCACAAAACATGCAAGTATTATTATATCACTTAAGACATTTAACAAGCTACTAATTCACACTCTTCTTCTTGCATCAATTGCCTAGAGGCAGAATATCAGAAAGAGTAAATATTTATTTTACTTAGAAACAATGTTAGTAAAAGGCCTCAGGGTTTAATCTGAAAGAAAAAAAAGTCTTTGACTCTTTGACTCAAATTTCCAGTGTCATTTATATCAGTTTATGTCCAGAAGACTCTTAAAAGTCTATAGAGCTTCTTCACTATATTGACCAGTTGCTCACAGTCAGAATCCAAATGAATGATGCCTGCTCTGGTTGTGGTTGGAGTAGAGTTAATTTTCTTCACAGTGGCTGGTAAGGTGCTATGTGTTAGATTTGTGCTAAAAACAGTTTGGTTATGCAGAGATGCTTTTGCTATTGCTGAGCTGCACTTGCACAGTCTCAAGGCCTTTTCTGCTTCTTGTACTGCTTCACCAGTGAGGAGGCTGGGGTTGCACAAGGATATGGGAGGGGACACAGCACAGCTGACCCCAGCTGATCAGAGGGATTTACAAACCACAGTGTCATGCTTGGCCTATAAATCTGGGGAAAACAGGAGGGGGGACGTTTGGAGTTATAGCGTTTGTCTTCCCGAGTCACCTCTGTGTGTGGTGGAGGCCTGGCTGTCCTGGAGATGGCTGAGCACCTGCTGGCCCGTGGGAGGTGGTGAATGAATGCATTCTTTAACTTTGCTTGCGTGCACAGCTTATGCTTTACCTCTTGAACTGTCCTCATGTCAACCCTTGGCTTCTCTTGCTTTTACCCTCATGATTCTCCCCGACTCCACCAGAGTGAAGTGGGCCAGCTGCTTGGTGGTGCTTAGTTGCTGGAATCCTTGACAGGGCCTAATACTACCTGTAAAGATAAAATTGCCAACATTGAAGTACAAAAATACTTTGTTCACTACTCTTACTTTGTTTAAAGGCTGAAATTTGGTTTGGTCACATATGTGATCATATTTTTGTGTAGGATATTCAGAATTTTTTATCCTACAAAATTCTGTAATGGGTAATAAGTTTCATGAACTTTAATAACTAGCCAGATCAGCATGATTGTTTCAGGTAAGTGATTTGTAATAAAATCCTTAAGGCATGTTCGTATTTGTTGGTTTTCTCTCAAATACTTGTGGAAGTTCCTGTGAGAAAGTATTCTTAAACTTAAAAGACCTTTGAAGTCCAAAATAACAAAGTTTGCAAAGATAGGAAGAAAAACCTATAAAGGGAAAAAATGGCTTTTTTATAATGCATTGTCAGAAAGTGAAAATGCATATTTATGTTTTCCTATGTTTTTACATTTCACAGACATTTTGTTATTTCATTACCAAAAGACTTTGCACAATGGTATGTGATTCTAAGGAAATACCAGTAAAGGAAAATAATCTAAATTTATGTTGTGCTTTGGGCTTCCATTTTTGTTCCCAATTGTTCATTCTCCTTTTTCTAAATTAGTCAATCAGATTAAAAAAGAAAGCAAGCATGACACTCTTTGGAAGTCACAGATAGCTGAAGGTAATGCAGGCAAATATTAGCTAATTGTTTTTTCTGGTGGACTTTCCTTCCCTATATGAGATCAAGAATACAGCAGTCTTATCTGGTGTGTTACCAGCAATTTTTTTAGTAGAGGTATGCTATATGCGTGCTTGTGATACTTTCTATCATTTTTATATTCTTGTTTCCAGCTGCACTACCTTCTGATTTATCTTAATAAAGCTTTTGGAGACTCTCAAGTGGAGTGCAAGTATTACTTAGATATTTTAAATATACATTACGTAAGTATTACTGTTTATATTCATGAAGTGCGTAAATAAGACGTTTATAATAAACATGCACGTGTTCAGGCCTCTTGGTTTTCATGCCCAGCTTGTTTGGTGAGATCAGCAATGAATGTGCAAACTTTCCCCAGGGTAGCCTAGAGCAACCTTTTCTATCTCTCCAAAAGTTTCAGTACTCCCTCTTCTAGAAACAAAACAAAGCAAAACCACAACAAAACATTTATTGCCAAAGATAAGTCTAACAGGCTTAGATTATATATATATACACACACACATNAAAATAAAATGAGAACATAGAGAACATCAGCAGGCTGAGAGATAGAGAAATGGAAATTGGCTGGCATCCAGGTAAAGAAAGGTCCAGGCCCGAGAAAAAAGAAATTCTTTAAATAGGCATTTAACACAAGGTAAGAAGGAAAGGTTGTGTGCTTAGACATTTTTCCTTAAACAAATAGTTATATGGTATGAGTAGTAAAAGAGAAGTTATTAAAGATCTTTCTATTCTTAATCTGGAAAAGTATACAAGCCATAACTTTCACGTTTGGACTTTTCAAGCACTTTTATGCAAGGGGCCAGCTGGGAATCCACATTCTTCTGCAGCCAGTGTGGATGCTGAGTCATCAGGAAAGCTGGCCATTCGGTTTTTGGTTTCTAAATATAGAGGTGAACATTTAAAGCCCTAATCTGCTAACAATGGACACTCGTATGCAGATTGGTGACATGAATGATTTCATTCTTAATAGGTTTGTATCAAAACTAAAGCTATGCTTGTATGACACGTACTCCTGAAGAACTATGATTTCGGTGACAAAAAAATTAATTAAAATTTTAAAATTATTAAAAGAAATCTAAAAGAGTAACGAGTTTCAGTCTTTGATAAGCATCAGAACCCTCTCACGGTAGCTTGTGTATCTTTGCTATATGGAGAGGAGGAGGAACAAGTAGACTTTGGGGGAGGGAACATAAGAGCAACCTAAATAAAGGAAGGAAGCTTAGATTAAGCCTTAGAAGGGGTGAATTTTGACTCTTCAATTGGGTTTTAGCTATTGTATTCAGGGAGTAAGGAGTTTGTGGGAGTCTGCCTGGAAGTTGTCAGTTTGATACTAATATTATTGAATAATATTATCAGAGGTTTATGGTAACATCACCTTTGCAGCTGGTGTACTGTACTAACATTCAGTACATAGATTGATGTGGTGGTTTTGTTTTTTTTTTTGTATTTCTGATGAAGTTCTCCACACTTGGGTTGTTTGGAAACTTTGCTGAAGTAGGACCTTTGGCATTCAAAATGCTGTGACAGAATCAGAATGAAAAGAGGCATTTTCACTTTCACTTTAGATAAATTTGTTTAATTCAGTATTGTGCAGTAGGAGCTCATTCTTAGTAAAGCGAGGTTTTACATTGGTGGTTCAGTGTTTTATTTGGACAGAATTCTGTGCCTTCTGCATAGATCCTAACTGAAGAGATGCTTGCTGAGTGCTTTGCCACCTGAAAATGTGGGGCAGGGGGGGAGAAATCCCGCCTGGTCAGCAATAGTGTCGCTTTGGGTAAGCACATACATTGCCGGCAGGGGCATCGCCCCTCTGGCAGGGCAGAGCTCAGAGAGAGACTCAGCCCTGCCTCTCTCTGCTCAAATCTGCTGCTGCAGAGCGTGTGCAGCACAGGTGCATCTCCCCACCCAGCTACCAAGGTCTTCCTGGAAAATGAGTCCTCGAACAAGCTGTGAGGTCCCACAGGTATTGCTCTGGCAGAGCAGATGTGGCCCAGGGGCTCTCCAGTGCCTGGCTCTGCTCGGAGTGAAGCTCCAGAAGATAAATTTAGATTGCTTACAGTCCAAGTGGGCAAAACTCCTTTTAACTCTGAATTAAGGAAGGAATATCTACTAAGTGGATGGTAGCAGAGGAAAGACTGTTTCGAGGAAAAATAGCTTTTTAATTTAAACTTTGTGTCAAGCTTTCCTCCTGAGTATGCACAGTATGCTTCAAGGGCTATTTTTTGTAGGTGAAATAGCTGGGAACGGAACTCTTTAATAGGATGTAAAAAACCTGTAGCTGTGTTAAGTGACAAAGCTCTGGCCATTGCATCCAACATGCAGTGCTTTTGTACAGTGGCAGTTCATGTGCAGCTGATTCATCAGTCAAAAAAAACAGCCGTTACCTTACACTAAGATGTGAGCTTCAAAATGAGGCTGTGCCCTCGTTTTCTGTGAGAACTTAAACCAGGCAAAGTTTGGGGTTTTAAAAGTTGGCCATGCGTGAGTTATAAAGCCACAGTAAATTAGGAACTCATTAAATCTTGAAAATACTTGAATTTTATCTGTTTCCTTCCAGCTGGTGTAAGACTAGAATGATTTTACAACAAAAGGGGCTTTCTTGACAATATTCTAGCAGCTTGATGAGAAGAACCCTTTTTTGATTGAACTAGGCCAGAGGACTCTTCTGACACTTGTGCTGAAAAGTCTGGCCCTAGCCATAAATATCTTGTCTGTTGCTCTCATGGAGTTTCTCAGCAAGCATGTAGGTGGAGTCAAGGTCTCTGGGCTCCAGAAGATAAATACCTAATATGTGACCTACAAGTGTATTTCTGCTTCCTGTGGTAGAGATAAAGAAAACAAGAAAGTCCTGATTTATTCCACTGGTAGAAAAATCAGTAAATGTTTATTATCCAGCCCATTTCCTAATGTTCTTTGGAGAAGAATGAATCTTCCTTTCAATTATGCATGGTATGCTGAAGATACTCACTTGGGGTTACATTACTAGTTTCTCTTATAATTATCTTTCTTTTGGGTGCTATCTTCACACAGACTGAAAATCGTGATACATCTTTTTTTCTTAATTGATCTTTTTACTGTTATTTGCCTATTTTCTACCTACAACATTCCAAATACTAGTTATTTCATGTGTTCTACCACTAATATATAATGGTGAGGCCTTGACACAATTGAAAAAATACGGAATACAGCTGAGATGAGACAGAGATACGGAATGAATTATTGATTGTCTAAAATATAGCGACAATTCCAGCTTCAACTCTTAACATTGTGTGACCAGTTGTTATGTTGTTTGAACCTTATGTGAAAAAAAAACAAACATGGAAAATGCAAAATATTTACTGTGTTCACAAAACTGCTAGTGCTTCTTTTTCCAGTTTCACTCATCCCTGTTAATTCTGACAATGCTGCCACATGACTTGTGGTAAAATTAAATTCCCATAAAAAACCACAAGTTTGGGGTATAAAATGTACCTGTGAATTTCTCTAAGGAATGAATGTGCCTTGCCACAAAGGGTCCTCAGCAGTTTAATGGTCAGTGACTATAATTATGCACAAATAAAGTCTCTCCTGTGAGAACACTTCTATTATGACACTGATACTATAATATGACACGTTTTCTTTCACGTGATTCCTAGGATGACCCTGTCTCTAATTTGAGCCTTAGGAACCAAGTAAAAGTTTTGCCACAGACTTCACTTAAAACAAGATCTCATCCTAAAGAAACTTTGTAGTCAGATCTAGAACTACTGTGCATAACTTTTCAGGGATCTGTTGACACTTTGATGAGTGTAATATCAAGAGTTGTTGGGCTGCATTTTCTGGGACATTCTTGATATTTGTGGTTTTATGCTTCCAGATAGGAAAATGTAGACTCTTTTGGCAAAATGAAAAAGAAAGAAAAAATGCTGCAGTTGGAGTATATCTGTACATTGCTGTGTTGTCAGACCTGCTTTTTAAATTAGTTTTAAAGTTTTTATAAGAAATGCTTTAATAAAATACTAATATGAAATGCTCTGTTCAGCCATCACAGAAAAGAAGCAGTCCAGAGTCTGTATCTGCTCAATACAGAAAAGGCCCATAACAGAAGCAGCAGAATGGCTTAATATGAAGAATTTTGAAAAAAGAAATGAAGCGATTCTGTATTCTCATTTATTAGACAGGGAGAGAGAACTGCAGAGTAACCTTTAAGGGACTCAAATTGCACCTGAATAATTTGCATTTAGAAAGGATGTTCCTTTCATGTTCAATTGGTTTATTGAATCCATGCTAGATTCCTGTAAATGCTACACAAGCTTTGCATCTTCAGTATTTTGCCTAAATGAAAGACTAACCTTTGGAATCTGGCTTGGTTATATTACATTTATGTTTAGTCTAATAGAGGTGAAGAAAGTCATTGAGCTGAATGGCACAAATTCTCTTGGTCCTTTGGAAGCAGCTTTAACAACAATCTCACTTGGATGTTCAGAGTGACAGGAATTTAACATCATTCCTATACGCAGGAACATCCTTCTACTTGAAACAGCCTTCACAAATTCATGTTTCAGTAATCTACAAGGGCAGAGTGTGGTGCAGGAGGAAAAGCTGAATATACTTTTCATTCCTGTGAGAAATTAAAAAGAAGGCAAGTGCTTTGAGTGGTGAGCAAGTCTGCCTTCAATTTGATTCTACTAGTCTGCCATAAAGAAACTTCTAACAATGCTTATTTTACTGAACAAAGATATTTTGAAAATGATTGTCTTAAGGAGCTGTGGGGTTGGTGTGAATGTG
The DNA here is from genome assembly GCA_013400315.1 of Bombycilla garrulus. Lineage (NCBI taxonomy): Eukaryota > Metazoa > Chordata > Aves > Passeriformes > Bombycillidae > Bombycilla > Bombycilla garrulus. The sequence goes on from VXBU01002479.1 coordinate 16,278, forward strand.
GACAGAGGTAATTTTGTTCCTTTGTGTACAGTGTATGTTGACAGTAAATTCTTCCTGGTTATAAGGAATTTTGCCTTGGGGGTTACACAAAATACTGTATTACAAGTATAAGAGAAATCTTGCTTTGTATGTTGGACTTCTTAATAATATACCTAATTCAGTCTCCTTCTGTTTTCCTTTGCGTGTAGATCTCTCAGGTATCTTGTACAGTCTTTGTGGACAAGATAGTATTTAACAAGGTGCTTGAGACCTGTAATATTTTGGAATTTGTGATGATGCAAAAGCAAAATCATATTGGAATCAGACAGGAATGTAATTTGTGAATTACACTCAGGAAGTGCTTTGTGGAAAAAATACCCAAATCAGTAATAGGGAATAGATATTTCATATTCTATTTCGAATACTCAGCATTAGGCACATCAGATTGTAAGTAGGGGTTTTGAGTTTGTTCCTAGCAGTAAATACTTGTTTGTATTAAGGCAGGGTGATAGTTTGGTTCTCATCCTGAAAAGCAGGAAACAGCCGATGTCTTTGTGGGCTCTGCACTCTCACTGTCTTTAGGGAAACTTAGCAATAACAATGCAATTGCTCTTTCAGCTGGAGTCTGGGATGTCCTGAGTTATTCTGAATGTGTGTTAACCTCAGTTACTGGCACCCTGGCCCCCAGATGGATTTTTTTCTTCCACTCCTCTGCAGCATTCCTTGTCAAAAGGGCTGCTCCTACCTTTTACAACGTGATGGTAGAAGGGCTACAGTTTGGAATGACAGTACTGAAAAGGGAAAGCTTCTATAAAAGAGGAATCATAACTTTTTCCTAAAAAATCCCTATGTAAATTTTGCTTTTATTTTGTTGAATCCCGTGACAAGACACTATCCAGTAAACAGTTTACTATTACTAAATGTCAGGACTAAATAACGAGAGCCATGGATAAGATCGCCACCATAGGCAGAGGTTGACCAAAGCCATACATAAACAAAGGCTTCTCAGACAACCTGTCCCATCAGCAAAAAAAGGCATGGCACGGCACGGCTGCAATCCTTGAGTTCAGAACAGCTGCTGAACTAAAATTGGGTATGAACTTGTGTTAGAAGTTGTCCCACCCTGATGAATAATGATCTCATCTCGCTCGTTGTTAACTCATTGCTTGCTCATGTTGGGTCAGAGTGAGGGGATATGGTGACATGCACAGCAGTTAAGTTTGGCGCTGAAGACTTGCAGCTAAGACACAAAAATGCTGTGTATTCTCAGAGATGGAGGATACAGCTCATTTGTCTTCTGTTCTTTGCTCTACCTATTCAAAGAATAATAAATTGGTATCAGTATTCAGCTCTACTTTCTCTAGGCACTCCAAGAACAAGATCTGAAGTACTTAAGAGATCTACTAAAACCCAGAATTAAAACATAAGTCATCTAGACCAATGGATCTTTCTGCAGTAAGTGCAAAGCTTGACCATGACATTGTTTTCTTTGGAAACAGTTCAGCTCTGTTTCAGAAACTAGAGATAAGGAACATAAGTATCCATATTTGTGTGCATGTGTGTGTAAATAAAAAAAAAAAAAAAAAATTCCAAAACAAAGCATGTTGACTTGCTTCTTCCCAGCTCCACATAGATAGCAGTTGTGTTGCTTTGTTCATGCCCGAGCTGTGGTCAGGAATCAATTTAGAAATACATAAAAAATAGAATGGAAAAAGGAAACTAATGTGCAGAAATGTCTTGCTGTTTTTTTGTTTGCCGCTAAACGTTGTTGTAAATAAATGAGTATGTGCAATTTGCCATGGATTATCCTTTATACATGAGAATCTAAAAACTCAATTTGGAACAAGTTTTATGGCACTTCATAACTTCTTTGGATTTTTGAAAACTTTTTAATAACTTGGCATATGAATTTATGAGTGTACTATGGTCCTGTCATCAAAAAGAAGATCAAAACAGTAAGTAGAATAAGTGAAAAGGAGATAGAACTGGCACAAAATCTGTATGGAACAAAGAAGTTACCTTTATTATTCAAAGTACAACTCCCGTTGGGAACTTGCGTAGGTATCATATAAATCAGGATGGAATAGGGCCTCTAATGAAGGACCATTATGATGGGAAGCAGGTAGTCTCCATTTGAAATAAAAAGCTAGGCACAATTATACTGGTTGTTAGCGTGCAAGCAGCTAAAAGAGCCCTGTGTGTTATTAGGCACTTACCCTTACTACCTGAAGTGGAATTGTCTGATAGGAAAATTGGGTGGGACTTTCTGTGGAAAAAAAATGCAAATAGTGTACAAAGTTGTCTGTATGAGTCTTATGACTGATTTTAGTGGTTTAAGGTTAAGTTTTCTTGGTAACGAAAGAAGTATTTTGGCTCTCCCTGAGGTCTGTAAGCTTTATTAGGCACATGCATGACAAGTAATCTGATAGCAAACTATGTCATCTTTGCCTCCCTAGACCCTTAAAGGTTGACTGAATCCCTTTATCTGAGACAGGCATTGCTTTCACTGTTGTTTCTATGGCAGATGAATGTGAATGGTGAATCTGACTTTAGGAGGCAGAAGATGAGGTGCATTGTCTTTTAGTGGTCAGGTCTCATAGACATCCTTTTTTATGTGTCAGTATTGAGTCCTATAAAAGATTTTTCGAAAGTGAAAATAAGTTTTCCTGAGAGAGAAAGATAAGAAATAGAGGATTAGTAATTCCTACTGTGAAATTCTAGCCCTATTTCTAATGTTAGGTTAATAGTTGGAATTTGTGATCCTAGAGGCCTGTGATTCTAATGAGAGATTTGCTCCTGACTTCAGGATGATCACAGTTTTACTCCTATGGTGCCGTTGGGCTTTCCTAGGAAAGCTGATGTGTAAAATACAGCCTCTGCCAGCACATTGTGACTGTAACATGATGGGAAGAGGATAACACTCAATGGCATCCATAGCCAATAATAGCTGCAGTGAGCATCCTGTCAATCAACCTATTAATGTTAGTCAGCAGCTTGATTAATGACATGGAAACACTCATTCTTTCTGTGAATAGTGTCTGAGTGCCTCCTGCCAGAGCAATGGAGATCACCTTCTGCTGAGTTTGTACATACATGCAGGAATAGAGCCATTATGGGTGCTTCAGTGCACTGTGTAATAGCCTCTTCCAAATGAAGGGGGCTCTGAGACATCATTCACTTTATACCTGTCTGCATTTGTTTGCACACGTGAAATCAGCTGACTCTCAGACCAAGGTGTGCTTTGTAGCTTTAAGCTCAGCAGTGGCTGTAGTCTGTGTCAGGGAATTTTTCTTTCACTATAAAAGAGAAAACAAGACTAATACTAAAGATGGCCCCAGAATTTCTTTGCAATGATTCTCCCTGAGAACCTTGAAGTTTCTTGGTTGCAAATGGGAAAACACTTGAAGAAACGTGTGTAAGTGGTAGAGAGAATTTGGGGAGGCAATAAAAGGATTTCATTGAATAATTTCCAAAAAATAAAGTGAAAAAGAATTATTTCTATCCAACCAGAAGGAAACCGAACAGTAGCAGGAGGGGACGGAGTCCTTTTACTGTCTGAAAGCACTGGAACTTTTACTCAAGACTGGGCAAAGTTCTGCATTGTGGTATCAGATGTCAACATCCTGAGATACTCAGCTTAGCACAGTGAGACTACTTCATTGCTTCATTTCATGCTAGTGTGTTTCAGGCTGTGCTGAGTATGTCCAGAACTTGGCTTTTTATTCCATGTGAAATAGATTAAATTTTCCTATTTTGACAGGGAATATCTTTAGCAGTATGCTCTGAAATGCCTTAGGGATTCAAGCTGTCCCTTAATCAATGCTGCAGACGATGCAGTTTTGATTTTTTTTTCCTCTAATATATGAACTATGACTCTAGATTCATCCTGGCATACATCTGCCAGACCAGACTGAAAGCATTCAGGTAGAGCCACTTCATTACCAGCACAGGGCAAACAAACAGGGGACAGTCTAAAAAAAGGGGATTGAAATATAGCATAGATGAGAAATCTATCTCAAAATAAGGTCATAATGGAAGATATAACTTACACAGCAATCCAGACAGCAGGGTATCCTCAAAATGTGCTATAGTATCTGCATACTGACTTTTACAAATATGCAACAAATATGGATTGTTTGTGAAATGAACAGCTATGGGTCAAGATGTAGCATAACAGAAAAAACAACTTTGCAAATATAAATATTTATTATTAGTGGACAGTAACTGCTTCCTACTAAAATTGGCAGGAGTTACAAACCCAACCTCCTTAGTACTTATTGGAGAATTAGAAGGCTAATGAGAGAGTGTAGCAAAAAAACCTCATCTGCCTTCTAGAAAAATCAGCAAAGCTAGGCCATGATGAAGAATACTCTAGTGTATTGAGAGCTACTGGGCTGCAGATCCACCACTAAAAATCTCCAGTGCTTGATACTGAACCAAGAAAAGAAAAATACAAAATGAAAAATCGTGTGTTGGCTGAAGGACATGCAGAATCCTTTCCCATGTGTATTTGTTGTGATTGTTAATGCTTATGTGAAGCACTGCTGGACTGCCATACAGAAAATTACAAGCAAGAGATGAATGTGTTTGGTTTCATCTTTGAGCTTTTTTGATAAGATGCAGGTAAGAGTTAATGCCATCTCTACATATTGTGGCATGTTTAACATCTGCTATTCCTTTCTGGGTTTGTTTGCAGTTTCAGTCCTTAACTTATGACCTTTTCTTTTTTTAACTTAGCCATTGATTACACCCCAGAACATGTGATTCATTTGAACAGCAAAATCCCTATTTCTTGTGGTACTAATAAGCATTGTGCCTACTGAAAGCTGTAGCAGAAGAGAAAGGGAGGAGTCCTAACAGGCTTGACACTGTCTTTTGTCTGTGCAGCAGCAAGGGGAGAAGGAAAGATGTATAGGAATTGTCTTATCATCATGCACATATATACATGTACATGAGCATTTTTGTTTGTTTATCTAATCTCTTGGATGCTTTTTCAATGAATGTCTTAACCTTTTGTTCTTGAGGTAAGCAAGGAAAAACTGTATGACAGGCATTTAATTTTTTTTCTTTCTCGAGAACAGCTAGTGTCCCTTGTGCTGAGAAGAAAATGGGACTGTCTGGAAAGCTACATTTCAATTAACACATCAAAGGGCAGTTTGTGATGTTTTGCCTATAGCTAGGGTTTAACTGAGTAGCAGGACTGTGAATTTTGTGTTTTCCTATAGGCTCACTTATTGCCTTCTTACCTCTCCTACTTTTCTGCTCTTCCTCTGCATCTCTGAAGGGGACAAATGAAAGCAGTATAATCTTGGTGAGTATGGTTCTTGCTGATGAATTAGATGAACAGCTGCTGGGAGCAGTCTAGGAATACAGTTTGGTGAAAAAAAGAGATGAGATACAAAAAAATTCCCTTATGATGCCATTCATTCTATATGCAGTATTACACCATATTGGTGGAAAAATGGGAAGGCCTAAAACTCAATTTCACTTTGAGCTGGTTTAAAAAGAAACAATTCTACATACATTGCAGCCACAAAAACATATTTCTAAGCACAGACTTTTACTTTGTAGGTAGAAACTGCACAGCTGTATACATTCAATTTTTTTGCATGCATAAGAATTTTTACAGGCACAACTATTGTATTTTCTTCTCAATATTATCCGAACAGTTATGCTAATTCTTACATTATGTAGTTCATCTCTTTTCTTTCTGCTTTAAACCAGGTTGGGAAGGGGGAGAAAACCCTACATTTCGGCATTCAGGACAATCAAAAATCAATCCAGAAAATGGAAAAGTCATTGGTGTGTCAGTGTTCCTGCAATATCCTCCAGCTCACATTTTTGCATTGTAAAAACTCAGCATGCAATTGTGTTTTAAGATTGGAAATTAAAGCTAATCTCCTCAGTTGCCTTATGAATGTTACACACCAAGTGAAGCAATAGCGTTCTGGTTTTTTTGTCTTGCTACTTCAGTGGATTCTTTCACAGTTCTTTTGCACCTACTGGGAAACACACAGGGAAACACACCGGGAAATACTGTAGATAGGTGTTAAACACACTTATCTACAGAATTGGGAAAGAATTACATTGATCTTGGATCAATTACCATTTAGTGTAGTTCTGATAATTCACATATTTTGGAAAGGTTGATGGTGATCTTGGCAATATAGATACCTGCTAAAGCCTTTGGCCAAACCTTCCATATTTTGAACCAGATGTCTGTGGTTTGCTGACTTGTTTCCTTTCAGTCCACTGCAGGCCAGTAGTAGAAGTTGGATTCTTTTCTTGATTGATGAGTTTAAAACAACTGAAAACTTTCTTATGCCATGTACATTTTGTAAATTACGAGCTTGGTCTGAAAACATAATCATTTTTAGAGTTTTAGGCAAGTAATTTTAAATAAATAATTCAAAATGTTATTCTGAAACAGAATTTTTTTCATGCTTAGAAAAATGGAAGAGGCCTTCTTGCTAGTTACAAAAAATGAAAAAAAGAA
>VXBU01002479.1:32886-55316 GCA_013400315.1 Bombycilla garrulus
AGCGGGGCCCCGCCGCCTCCGCCCGCTCGTCGGCGCCTCGTTGTTCCCCCCCCACCCGCGCCGGGCCGCGGAGGGGGACCCGCCGTGCTCCCTCCGTCCCCGGGCCGTCCGCCTGCCGCAGCCGCTCGCGTCTCCTCGGGCGGCCGCTCGCCGCGTCCTCCCCGAAATAGGCTCCCCTCCGCCAGCGGCTGAGTAGAAGTGCTGCGCCGGAGGATGCGGCCGCTGTTGCTGGAGGGAGTTGGGCACTTTTGGCATCATGGAGGTGGGAAGGAGAGGGGCCGACACCGGAGGTTCGTCCCCATGGGGAAAGCGCCCTCGGGGGCTGCCGGTTTTGCGGCCAGAAGTGACAGGGCGCCTTGCGGCCGCCACGGAATGACTGCAACTTTCTCCTGTCCTCCATCACGCCTTCGATGATAATATTTTTCTCCTCCCTCCCCTGCTCCTCCCCTCTTGTGTTACACCGACAGCGACAGCAGGGTGTTGTGGGTGTTTGCAGGGAATATCTGTATGAAGGTTATGAGCAAACAAGTCCCTTCGCTGTTCCCTTTCGGGTATTGTCTGCTTTTCCTCCTTGTGCTGTGTTGCCACAAGATGTAGCAGTTATACAGCTAGTGAGTTGCTGGGCGCTTTTAGCTAATATAACTACTTGCTGAACGCCAGTTAGTAGCGAAGGAGAACTTTTATGCACAGATACTTGCATACTGAGCAGTTGTATAATTTTAATTGATTTGCCCCAGTTTAATGAATACCATGAAGCATTTCTTGTAGCATCTGCAAAACGTCATCGCCCAAGCAGGAAACTTGCTAACTTAAAATAGAAATAGTTGCAAAGATGGGGAGTCTTTGTTGTTTAGGTCTTCCTGTAGTTGCTTGCTTGCTTGCTTTTTGGGTTTTCTTGGGTTTGTTTTTGTTGGGTTTTTTTTTGGTTGATAAGCAATGTAGGGACTTGGTAACAGGGATTCGACATCCTGAAAACGTATAATGCAGTCTGGTTTCTCCATTTTCCACACCAGTAGTTGTCAGACTTGTATCACTCTGTGTCACTTTTGCACACGCTCCTGCAGGTAGATTGACATGAAATGCTCTAGAAAATACCTGGGAAGGAATTATGGTATATGTTAAAGATGCTGAGTAAAGTGGCAGGCATTTTGTGCTCGTCTTCTCTGGGAAGCCAAAGCTGTTAGAAAAACGACCACCAGCAGCCAAATTCGTAGTTGTAAGTTTATTGAGAGTAGGTTTCTTCACTGTTGCAACTCATGTTATGAATATGCATGCAGGTAATATGTATATGTAGGATATTTTTAGATGTATTTCAAATACCTGCCATACAAGCTTGAAATTTTTATTGCAGTATAAATTAAGAATCTATTTATTTTAACAAAAATGATGATCCTTGAGAACCTCTATCGAGACAAGAAAATTTTTTTTGTGAAACTAATTTTTAATATGATGATTATGCTATTTATATTTTTCTTTGGTACAGCTCACGCTGTTGGATTTTTCTGGGTACTGTAATTTGCATCCTTTAATACAGATTATGGGGTTAAAAGTAATCAAAGCCTCTGTGTTTGCTTGGTACTGTAACGTGTTGAATTTGCATGGTGCTCCTGGGTTACATTTAAATTGTGTGTCCTTACTGGGTATCTCTCTTTGAAAATGAGCATAAGCTGCCATGTTTGCGTTTGTGTTTTGCATTCATGCGTGTGGGATGTTATCAGTGCATCTTACTTTATGTATATACATTTAACTAGGAAGTATCTTGCTGGAAATCAATAGGCCCTGAAATATGAATACATTAGTATGTTCATAGACGTTGGCTTATGTATGAGAAAGATTGATGCCAGATCCAGCTAATAAGCATGGAATATTTGCAGTGCAGTGTGTTTATAGGAGCCTGTGCTGTCACCAGTTCTAAACTTGGGTTACCTTGTGATGTTAATGGAGCTTGTGAGTTTTGGAGCAGTGCACGAGGCTGCCGGCCCATACTGGATCACAGCTGCATCGCTGCTGGTGCCAGTTTTGAGTGGGTAATATTTACCAATACAGCACAGTTGGCACTTGTGCAGAGCTTCTTTCCCAGCCTGGCCTTCTTGTTTGTGGATTAAAATCCCTTTGGTTGGCTCCTGTGAGAGTTATGTCCCTGTTGCCTTTGGAAGTGCAGACCTTCACAGAGTGTACCACGTGTGCTGTGGTTGATCTGAGCTCACCTATGAAGGTCTGGTGTCAGTTCACGTGTCTCCTATGGGCATTTGAAAATTCTGGTTTATTAAGAACAGAAGCCCTCAACACCTTGGTTTAGGAAGTTCTGAAAATAGTTTTGGAATCTCTAATAGGAACAAGACAAAGTAAAGCTCTGGGATATATAATTGCACAAATGCATTTTTAAAAAATGGCGGTACCTTATCAGTATCAGAAGAGAGTGCTTGAAAAATTTGGGTGAAAATAGTATTTTAAAAATATTTTTGTATTTTAAAATGTGCTGCAACATTACAGCAGTGTTTTCCCTTGGATGTTATCTTCTATATCTTGATCTAGAGTGGCCTCATGGCTTTGCTGTATTGATTTGAATTTATGTTTTGAGATTTTGAAATGAAAAGACTGGGATGGACTTGAATACTTGCAACTGTACACTTTTACTGTATAACAGCCATCTCTTGTTTGCATTTTAGCATAGCTTGTGAATGTCTGTCATTCTGTCGGTTGTTTTATACACCCATAACTTACGTGTGGTATATGTGGTCACTCAAGAGCCCTGCAGTAGATGTTATCAGGAATTTAGGAGAACTGTTATGTGGCATTATTTTACATACTGTATGTGTGGTTGTGTGACTAAATCTTGTGCCACAGCTCACACAATTGCAGTCACACAGCTTCCTGTTTGAAGTTTCATGACTTTTGTCTGCTTTATGTGCGTAACTAAAAATATTAAAGCACATACCTGCAAAGTGCTGTTTTGTAAATGGAGGATGTTCAGACCAATGCTGACAAGGCAGAGTCAGAAGATGTTCCACAGATTTCCTTGGGTTGGAAGTTGTAAAGATCATGTAGTTCCAACTCCCTGCCATGGGCAAGGACACCTCCCTCTAAACCAGCTTGCTCAAACCCCATTCAGCTTCCCCTTGAACACTTCCAGGGATGCAGCAGGCACAGCTCCACAACTACTGAAGGGTCAGCTTGTTCCAGAGTCTCACCACCCCCAAAGTAAATAATTCATTCCTAATACCTAATTTAATCTACTCCGTATCAGTTTAAAGCTGCTGTCCCTTGTCCTGTCCTTTCATGCTCTTGTAAAATGTCCAGCTTTCTTATAGGCCCCTTTGAGTACTGGAAGGTGCTTTATGGTCTCCCTGGAGCCTTCTCTTCCCCAGGCTGAACAGCCCCAACTCTCTCAGCCTGTCTTCATGGCAGAGGTGCTCCAGCCCTCTGATGATCTTCATGGCCTTTGTCTGGGTTCTTCCAGCAGGTCCATGTTCTTTGTTGCTCTCCAGGTGAGGTGTGGCAGAGCAGAGGGGCAGAGTCCCCTCCCTCCATGTTCTACACGTGCTGCTTTTGGTGCAGCCCAGGACATGATTGGCTCACTGGGCAGCGCTACAGTGTCTGGTAATTAAGCATAATGCTTTGTAAGTTATTTTTTATGTGCTGTTGGCTTTCAGTACTCTGCTAAAAGCAAAATAGAACACCAAGTAGAACTTTGAATTAACACGACAGGAATGCAAATTTCAGTTTTCAGATTTGAGCCCAAATTAATATGTGATGGCAAAATGGTAAATAAACTTATGCCATGTGTTTTACAGTCTTTGAAGAAGTTTGTTGGTAGCTTTTTTTCCTTAAATTTGATAAGTGTGTATTGTTTGTATTTATTGTTACCTAAGATGTGATGTTGTGTGTCTGGGCACAAAGGTACAGTTTATTTCCTCCTCAAGTTTCCAGTCTAGAAAATGTTTCTGGATGCCAGCTTGTACCTGTATGATACATACAGTATATTAGTCCATGATCATGAAAGCAACCTGAATCTTGTTAAAACTTCCAGAGTTGTTGTTTCCTGCTTTTTGAGTGTTGTGCAAAACCTCAGCTACTTTATTTGCTTTAACAGGAAATTCTCAGTTCTTGTTGGCTTTTATCATTAAACTGTAGATTAAAAACTTTATGGATTTGGCCAGTTTATATGGGGGCAGAGAAGAACAGGAACACTTTTTGTATTTAAAAATGATGGCATATTTTTTCTCAGAATGAGCACAGCAATCATAAAAGGTTATTTAGGCTGGCTGTAGCACGAGCAGGTGTTGTCTGAGATTAATGTTGTGCCAGTGATACACACAAATTCTAGCTTGTGATGTTATTGCTGGTTTTGTTGAAGATGTGATTCTCATAGTAAGCTGATGCTTATGCCAAATGCTTTGGAGGTCTTGTAGCATGTCCAAATGAGAAATGGGAAAGGAAACCTTTTTTAATACAGATCCTTGTTTGAATCTGGTTTTCTAAAAAGCAAGTGCTGGAGCAAATAGAGTAAATTAGTCCTTGGCCAACTGTTCTAATTCTGCTTTATTCTGCCTGGAATGGAATTTCCCATTAACCTATACTGTGTTAAATGGAGAGGGAATCGATATAGGGACAGGATGTTTTTATTTATTATCTCCATTCAAATAAAAAACTTGCTATTTCTCTCATTCTATTTTTTCCCCTTCCATTTTTTTTTCTTGTTTGCTTTTTTCTTTCTGCAAGAAATTTTTTTCTCCGTCAAGCTGAAGTAAACTTGCTTGTTAGTAGTAACTGTAGTCTGCAGTTAGTCTTGACATTTCTTTGGATTTTTTTAGAGCCTGATAATCCTAAATGATTGCAAAGTACTGTTGTGGCTGCTGGGAAACACTACCATATATATGTGCATCATGATCAAAATTAGTTCTATAGAATTTTGCTACCTTAAGAATTGAGATTATGGAAATATGACAGGCTTAAATAATCTTTTATGCTTTTTGTGTTCTTGGTATAAGTTTGTTTTGAAGTAGTACTTGTTCCCAATCCATTTACTCTCATACTAATTTTTTTGCTTCCATGCTGAGCTTTTTACACAAGAAAAAATGTTGAAGTTGGTAAATTGTTTTATGCAGTGCAGTAGTTCCTGAACTGTAGCTAAAAAGCATAAAAGCACACAAGTGGGAGGAAGGAAGCTTTATGAACTTTTCTGTTTGGCTTGGTGTACTTCAGCTATAAAAGAGGAAAAGGGAAATTTGGGTTGCCAAATAGCTCTGAGTAGATACGAAGGTGGGTAGAGAAAGAAGAGTGGTCAGGGTTGCAGTTGAGAATGCCAGTTCTTCAATTGTGGTCGTTGGAAGCAGTTAAACAGAAGCTGGCCACCATAACATAACCCAGTTTTTCAGGTGCTGCAAGTGGAAAACTTCTAATAATTGCTGAAAATAACAAGGAACAAGTACTGCACTTTATGTTCAAGACCGAAGGACAAAGTTCGCTAGGAGTAGGGAAGCATTAGTGAGCATCAGAAGCTATGTTGGATCCTACATTTCCTGTCACCATGACTCCATCCTTATTGAGATGCTTTGTTTGGAATAGGAAGTAAGGGTCTGCTTCCTTCCCAGGCACCTTCTCTCTGGAGTCTTACTCCTTTCTTTCATTCCTGAGCAGAGCAATGGGATATACCAGCAGAAAAATCTTGGCACCTAGGCTTTCCCTGGGGAGGATGTGGTAGGTGACAGGAACGTGACTGCTTGTAAGCTTTAGTCCACCTCAAACTTAGTCCTGGAAGAAAGGAGCAGAAGGTCTTAAGGGAAGTTGGACATGCTGAAGATGCTGAGGGAAGAGTGGGACTGTGCGACCTTTTGGGATGGGTCCGTGCTGGAGGGATTGACTGAAATCAGTGACTATGTTATTAATTTTAATCATGACTTAAATCAGAGAGCAGGAAACCCTGATTAAATAATTGTTTTTAATTTTATTTTGCATTTGTGCTTAATTATTTTTCCTAAAGAAAAGTTGATTCTAATCTGTCTATTTTGATTATACCTCTTGCTAGGCAGGAGGGGACACATCTATATGCATTTATTTGAGGAGTTACCCAGCTTACCTTCGTAATATTTAAGAAATGTAATTCTCCATGCTTTAGACAGCTTTTAGCTAACTTTGTTAGTTAAATAAAATGAATTCTAATTGTGCTATGTACATAATAAGAAACAAATATTTCCAAATTTAAACCAGATAAAGGGGAATTGTCTGTAGTCTGTGAAATGAGTCAGTTACTTCTGGTCAGTGTGCCTTGCGAAATTTGGAGTTACTAGATCAAATCCAGTCACCAGTCCTTCGTGCTCATCATTTGGAAGAGAAAGCCAGGCTTTCTTGCTTTCCAAGTTGTCGGTTGCTCTTTAGCAGTTCTGAGTAAATCAGCTGCTGAAGTGGTTGAACAAATGAAAATGGCCGAAGCAGTTGCTTCTGAAAGCTGCTTCAAAACTCCAATTCAGGCAGCTCACCCACAGCTTCCAGTGATGTGATGGTCTGTCTGCCAGCAGAGCATTAAAGTTTATAATGTTTTAAATACATTTTTCTCTTCTATGAATCTTTTAATAGATCGTAAACTTTAAACCTCACCATAGTTTCTTATTGCTCCAAGCTTCAATTAAACATTGGCGCTGAAGTGTATTTTTAAAATACACAAATAAGAACAGTTGCCTGCCTTGTGCTCAGTAGCTTTATCTGGAAAGGATCTGAAGCTGACAACTGTCCTACAAGGATTTAGAGGGCCAGCTAGTGATTGTTAAGTGACTACACAACTGTGACAGAAATCTGGTCACTTTGGAGTGGGAAAGTTAATTTCCTGGAGCTTTTCTGTGAAACTGGATGTCACAGAGAAGGTTGGTATTCCCTGGGACCACCTCTGCTTGCTGGCAGCAGGAGCATTAAGCAATGTATCTTGCCTCATCATATCTGCAGTTTTAAGTGGGTGGAAACTTAAGGCTGCAGTGCTTTCTTTATAATGTCCTTAAGAGTAAAGCACTCTGAACTTTGTATTTGAAGAGATGGGGATGGATGGTGGTAAGAAACTCAAGAGTGCCTTTTACAGGAAATGAAGGCTGACCAGAGTTATTTGGGGGATTGAGAAGTACTACATTCCATTTCTATGAACTTCTAATAGATTTATACCTATAACAGAAAAATAACAAGTTTTTTGAGGAATAAAGGAAATCCTGATGCTTTTAGAAAAAGCTGCTGTATGATGTCACACACCCCCAACCTTTTAGTTACTTGATTTTGTAACTACCTTGAACTGAAACCATGTAGATACTTCAAGCACTGTGTCTTGCATCTGTAACTTTTGGTGGATTGCTTTTATTTTTTAATAAGTAAACAAACTTCTGAACTACATGCTGAAGGGCAAGAAATTGGAAAGTAATCTTACAGATAAATATACAAGTTTCATAAGTCCTGCAAGTCTGATACAGTATAATTTATATCCTGGTCTTCCCACTGTGGGACTGTGATGCTCTTGGGATCATGTGGATCAGCAGAGGTGTTTCCCATTTCTGTTCAACGCCATGGAACTCTTTGGCCGCTTGGTTCTATGGAGACAAACTCAGATGGTGCCTCAGGTAGGATTTGTAATACTTCTTTTTTTCACTCCTGTGGCTTAGATTAATGTAACCTATACACTGCATAGCTGTGTTTGGTAAATACTGTTTGTTGGTTTTTTTTTTTTCTAGTTAACGCTACATTCTCATAGGTTCCACAGTTTTGTCCTAAATTTTGCAGCAGTACTTTAGCCAATTTTAGTGTGTGTCCTAGTAACCTCTTGCTAATTACTTTGCCTCTCAAGGATGTTGTAGCCTTTGTTATTTCTTAGATTATTCTTAGTAAAAGTGATGAGAAAAGTAGTGTCCCTTAAGAAGTTGATATTTTCATTATAAAGCAATTGAAAATAAAATCCACACGTTATTAATGCCATCACTTCAACATCTGCAGAATATTCAAGATGGTGGTGATCTAGGGAACGTGATTATTATTGTAAAGTAAGTTTTTTTTCAATTTTAACTGTGATAGCAGTGATTATAAAGAGTGGTTTTATTGGTATTACTAGAGATTTTCTTTGGGTTTTTTTTTAGGGTGTTCTTGGCAATTCAGTTATTTCTTGAGCTGGCGACTGTTTGGGAGTGGTTGCTGTGTCTTTGATACATGTTTCAGAAACTTCTTGACTATTAAATTAATGTCATGTTTTAGTTTCAGTAGTTTTAGTCACAGAACTAAGGTTTGGTAAGAGGCTCTCTTGTAAGCTCTCCACAAGCTTTAACTTTGAATAAAGTAGAGTAATTCTTGTAGTGCTTGTGTTCTTAGTCTTACTAAGGGTCATTATGAGGAGTGGGATTTTAGTATTTTAAAGTTGCAGGTAGGATTCAAATAGAAGTAATTCCTGAAGATGCAAGTTTAAAATTTTTAAATAAGATTAATAAAGCACTTTCTGCAGTGTGTGTTATGCCCTCAGTATGTGGCTGCTTTGTTGAAGTTCATTGCTTATTTAATTTACCTATACAATCAGATTGTGTATTGCCTCTTTGTAATTAAATTGTATTATTAAATGATTGTGATACAAATAATGCTTAAGAGGAGTTATACCCCTATTCAAACTGAAAAGCAAATGTCACGTTAGTCTTCCTTGGTAGGTGGTACTTTGTATTCTGCATCCATACATGATTTTTTTTCAGTTGCTTGCTTGATACCATATGCAGAACATGCAAGTGGTTACTATTAAGGAAGCAGCAGTTTTATGGCCTGAATGTGCACATTTTTGTGTATTCACAAACCATTGTCTCAGTGAACTGTTTCATCATTAGGTATACTAATGTTGCTGTTAGGACCTTGCATTTCACAAAGCAGTCTCATAAACAAACCAGACTTAGACAAAGATTTCAGCTGCTTTTTAGTAAAAATGTTGCAAATTCCTGTTGTTTATTATGATATACCTCTTAAAAATTTGTTTCGTTTTTTCAAATATGTAATTTTCTTAAATCTGATGATGATTGCAGATGCTACAAAGTTTGGCAGCTGGATTAATCATGCTAGTTTTGCCATATTGTGAATTTGAGTTTTTGGTATTGCTTACTTTTAAGCAGAAGAACAGAAATGTGTAAAGTTCACAACAGCCTGGTTGTGTATTAGGTGATACATTAATATTGTGTTACTTGTATTTTCTCCCTATTTGTTATAGTTGCAACATAGATCGTAATTTGGGTATGCAATAGTGAAGCTATGACAATGAAATAATCTCCAGTAAATTACCCTAATAGTGACAGGGTTTGGGTTTTTTCCCCTGTGTTGTGTGATTGCTAGTTGACCTGGTTTGTTCTCTTGGCTAAATCACAACGTGCTGTTCTCTGAGCCTTTCACTTGTTTTTTTTCTTCCAGAGAAGTGCAAACACCAGGCACCAATCTCTGCCAGCGTCTGACACCACTTTCCTGCTGTTTCCTTTGAATCTTCCTCTTCAAGTTTGTTCGAACAAAAAAAAAAAAGGGGGGGGGAGAATTTTTACTGCTATTCTTACTATTTTTTGTGTGTTCTTGTGGCTTTGAAATCCCTTCTTTCTGAGGGAAGCAAGCAATGAGGCAGCAATACTGGTGACTGTCAGAAGTCGCAGAATCTGGGAGTGCGCCACCATGCCTGCTGTCCCTGGTGGGATGTGTGCTGTCTCCTACACCCCCAGGTCACTCAGCCTGCCTTCTCCCACTGCCATTTTCCCTTTCTGACTGGTGCTGGGCTGCAAGGGTGACCTCCAGTACCATTCTGCTGCTCTAAGCTGTGGTCCTCCTGCTCAGTTTTCATGTGTGCGTGCTGTTGGTATTGCTGGAGGGCGGTCTATAGCTGCAGGGAGTGGGTCGGAGCAGTAGGAGCAGGAACCTTGTCATGTGTGACCTGCCACGCTGGGCTGGAGGTGCTGCAGGGACGTCCCCAGGAGGGTCCTGTGTGTCCTGAGCACATCACCGTGCAGGAGCTCTGCTGTAGTGCTGGCAGCAAGGGGGAGTGCTTTATGCTCTTAGGGTTTCACAGGCACCTGGGTCTACAGAGACTGGAGAGGAATGCTTGTTTATCTGAGGTGTCCAAGTTTTCACTGACCACCAGTTATCACTTGAGAAAAGGTGAAATACCGTTTTAAGGTTGTAGTGGGTAATAGTTTGAATGAGAGATTTTTGGGAAATAACAGATGTTGTTAGTGCTTTTTCAGTCTTTAATTAAATTGCTCGTGCTTTTTTAGGTTTAAGTTAAGACAGGTTGTTACAAATGCTGTATGTTACATCCATTGAGTCATGGAATTTAATTGGTTTGTTATATCAATGATCCAAAGATAGTGAGTGGAAGAGCATATTTTTGAAAAATAAGCCATTTTTAGTGGAGTTTTCTCATTTGGTACATAATCTTGTTAGCATGTTGTACTCAGAACAGTATTTTATTGTGTGAAAGCAGTAGATGAAAGCAATGAATCATTGTTTCAGGTAACTACCAAAACAGGTAGCATGAGTATCAACTAGGGATGGGAAGGGTTTCATTAGAGACTATAGACTGATTTTATTTTAACAGTTAGACCCACACCTGTCCGGTGTACTCAGTTATTTGTGTTGCTATTTGCTACCTTGTATTTAAAGGTTTTCCCGTGGTTAGACTTTATCACGGGCCCACACTGACTGTGGCAGTGCAGGAGCTGAAGGGGACACCTAGCTGCCGGCTCTGGGACATGGGGTGTGCCTTGGCCCTGCCGGCAGTGGCAGCTCCTGCTGGGCACGGGCAGGGCGAGGAGGGCAGCTTCCAGCTCAGCCTGTTTCCTCTTCAGGGAGCTGCTGTTGCTGAAACTTTCTCCTTACTGATGTGTTTTTTATTCAGTTGCTTTGAATAGTGCTGAAGTTTTTCAGTGGGACGGCTCACTAATGCAGCCATCTGGGGTGGGGAGTGTGCTGCAAGTGGTGATAGATACCCCCTTGCACCTGGAGACTTGTCAGGGCCTTGGCTGTGTCTGACTGTGAGGCAGAGGTCTCATTTGGACTGTTTGTGTTTTCTTACTGATGGAGGTAAGCCTGGTCTGGTTCTGGGTCCTCTCTGAAGTCCGTCATATGTTTGGTGATGGTTGTATTCAGTTTTAAAGCATTTTCCATGTGGTTAGCTGGTGCTTAGTTATCCCAAAGTGGATCAGTTGTGTTGAATGTGTGCCAGATAAGACATCCCAATTTGTCAGATGTTGGTAAGGTGTGCTACTGCCTCCCAGTAACGTTGTCTGTTCTGTCTCTGTTGTTGGCTGGAGGAAGTAGGCTCCACAAAGCCCTCTTTAACCATCCAAGGTATTCCCTTGCCTCTGGTGTGAGCTATTTTAAAAGAAATCCAGCTTTATTTCCTGTCAGATGGGGAGGAGAGGTAGGATCACTCTTTTTTTTTGCTAAAATTATGCTTATAGTGTTCCACAGAAGACAGTGTAACATCCTTATCCCTTAAGAATAAAAGACGTAGTACTGTGAGTGTTCAGGTGCTTCTGCATGGTGGATGATGATAATTACAGATGAGTATTTTTACTGGTGTCTTGAAGTATGTTTTTAACATATACCTGAAAATATTATTTTGTTTCTCAATTTGTGATATCAAAGACTTATAACTCTGCTCTTTCCTAATTTCTGGTTGCCCCTAGGGCTTTAACTGCATTTACTTTTTGGAGTTTTATTAATGTGATTGCAGATTGTGTTCCATTAGGTTCACTTAGCCAGCAAGATGGGCAGTTCTTAGGAAGGGACTGTGTTGAAAGGAGTGAAAATCCCTTCTGTTTTTTTTCTTCTAAAACTTGAATGAAAGTGATAGTATAGCAGAAAAGAAAGCTGGTTTAAAATTAGGCAGTGAGCTTTGGATAGGAGAAATGGCTGTAATGCAAATTTCTTTAATGATAATGCTGAGCAAAACTAAGTCTGAATTTTTGACAGATGATTACATAGGATGTTTCTTTGTGTGTGAACTGAGTGGGTTTTAAATTTTTTAAAATGTTCAGTACTCAAAGTTGCAACTGAATTCAGTGTATACTGTTGGTATACTTTGTAGCTGTGCTGTAAGGAGTAAAAAGCGTGAAATATTTGCCCCCCTGCCCCCCAGCCTTAAAGTTTTTTTTTACTCATTCACTTGTTATTTCATGTAAGTCTTTTTTTTTCCTCTGTCTGTGGAATGAGAACAATGCTGCAAGGTCTCAGAAAAATGTAGGTGTAGTCATTAACATGTCAGCTCTGTGTGTGTTTAATTTGTCTAACCATGTTCTGAGAGTCTCCTCCCTGCAAGGACTTTGAGGAAATGAGTTTCTTCCCGTGTTCAGTGAAACTTGGGTTGTTTAAGATGTAAATTCAAAAAAAACAAAACCAATCAAGGTTTGGTTCCAACGTGAAGGAACAGTAACTGGTTGCTGGTTTCTCTGAGCTCCACCTAGACAGGGTGTCTCCAAGAGAAACAGTGAGCCATCTCAAAGGTAGCATGGCCTGCTCAGCACAGGGAGCAGGATCCCTGTTGCACAAGCTGTCTGTTGCTGTGGTGGTTTTTGGTGATTCTTGTGATTCTGCAGTCTGAATATGTTAATATATGTTCATTTTGTTTCAGTTTTTTGTGGTTTCTATGCTGTGTGGGCCATACAGGTATTTTGAAAAAGGAGGAAATCGGTGGTGTTACTGGAGGTTAATGTTAATACACTTTTCTTCAAATGCTGTAGTACAAAAGCCAAAATATTTAATATTACAATTAGTGGTGAATTTACTGTCCTAGTTTAATCTTAGAAGTGTAATGAGCATTTTCTCATGTTGGATGTTAAAATTGTACGGAGGCTGATGTTCCAGTTGATCACAATGTAATAAATGAAATAGATTAATATAGATGGAAAGACTTATGATTTGCTATTTTTTACGTTTCTTATTTATAACACGTTCCTCGCCATGTAACAGCAAAAGCAGTGTAGATTAAGAGTCAGGTACTGTGGTCAGTAGTTTGTCCTGTGTGCTCCAGGGAACAGAGCACTTGCCTGGGGGGTCACTGCGTTGTCTGTACTTGGGAGATTTTGAAGATCATGAGGGTAGAAATGGCAGTAGGAGCTACAGAAGTAAGGAGATTAGGAAGTTCAGGGAATTAACAACTGAAATACACTTCTCTTGACACAAATGCAGCTTTCAGATACTAAATGACTGGTATTGTAACTCAGAAAAATAAATTTATTCTATTAAGTTGTTGAAGGGTTTTGGCCTGCCTCTCCACCTTATGGGTAACCTCAAAAAATTTATTTGGGGAAAAGCTGCAACATCTTGTATTCAGAGTTTACTTTTTCTAAGGAGGGTGAGAACCAAAAGCCCTATGGGAAGAGACATTGCTCTGTTCCTGCTTGATAGGTGACCTCTGCTTTTAACTTCCTTTCCACTCCTCCTTCAGATAGCAGAAGCTACTGTTTATTTTTGATACGTGCAAAAGGCCTGTGCCATTTTAAATTCTTGCAGAACAGCCATTTCGTGGACTCGGGTGTTTAGAGCTCTCGGTTTGCTTCCTTATAACTGAATACTGCAAATATAATTTGCTGTACTTTCTGGTATTTCTCTAGGTAGATGTTTCTTCTTCAGGACTGCTCCTGGGTTTTAGTCCTTTTCAGCATAGAAATAAATGGAGGGATGGAATGTAGTGAGCCTTTTTTTTCAGAGTGGGATGCGTTTGAGAGTATCACAGAACTGGTGTCATCTTGTGACCTGTTAGTCTGCTTCGCCAACAAGTGACCCATGAACTTGCCGTGTGCTTCTCCCTGCTTGCTGCCTCTTCCCCAGGGCGACAGGGAGCGTCTGGTTTTGCAGCAAATGAAGCTGAAATGGGCAAATTCTGCTGTTCTCTTTCTGTTTGGATACCTTTTACAGAGTTGCCTGGAAGCAAGAGTAATTGCTGCACATTTCTGTACATAGATGAAGAGGGAGATGTAGAGATAGGCAGGCAGCACGTCACCTGCACATGTGCAGCCCAGGCTGTTAGTTTTTATCTCTCTTGACATAACGTCGTGTTATGGCAGATGTTTGCTACCCAGACAAGCAGTCTTTTAGTGTTTTGCCACAGATGTCTTGCATAACTTTGGCCATGACGATAGGTACTTTCTGTAAAAAATATATAGGTTTTTCTTACCTTTATAGATGGGTTGTAAGCATAAACTTTAGTGTGCATTGTATAGCTGTTTATTGTAGTGGGAGTACAGCGTAATACATTAACATTGATACTGCTCTATAGGACACCAGCAAGGACTTGTTTTACTTTTGATTGACAAAGGCAACCTGAGGGGGTGCCACCACATTTTCTTTTAACTTTTCTTCTAACTTCATAGCACACAGTCATAAAGCAATGTATATAGCGGCATTTTTTCTTAACCAGAACAATGATTTTAACTCTGAAGATAGAAAAATTCCTGCTTTTGACCTTATAGCTGTGTAGTAAATATTCATTTTCCAGGAAAAAGCGGTGTGGAACCCGGATAGGATTGTTCCAGGCCTTTTGGGAGATTTTAGAGAGGTTAGGATCACATTTATGCATGCACAAACTATAGTGGTCGGAGATGACAAGAAACATGAGGTGGATGTGTTAGCTAGCTGTCCAGTTGCTGCCAAAATGGACAGTTGTCTGGAACAAAACTTTATTAAAAGCACTTTAAAAGAGAGCTTTGTATCTCTGATTATTACATCACTGTAGCAGATGTTCAAATCAGATGTTGTCGTTAAAAATCAGTTTTCCTGAAGATGCATTTGTTTTTCAGTATCTATATATTTGTTCTAAATGGACTAAATGCTTAGAGCAGTACTTTAGAAAGTGAGAGTTAACTAGTCAATAAACCTGGTCTCTAGTATCACTTTCTTTGGCAATGAAGAGTGCAAAATGGTCAGCGAGGACTGCCTTAACAAACCTATTTCTTTCTGTTTCTTTGTAAATTTGGGCTCTGGCAGCTTGCTACTAAGTGGTGAAAGTTGGTGGTGTTGAAAAAACGCCAAAATTCTTCTGCCAAACCAGAACTTGCTCTTGGTAGTTCAGAATAATACAGAGAACAGCTGCAAGTGAGGAATCCAGACCTTTTAAAAAAGCAAGAAAATGTGACAGTTCAGATGATATAGCAACAAATTTCAAAGAAATTCATACCATTCCTTGTAATGAACATGTTCAGGATATCACCTGTGTAGTTTGTATATGTTCAGAGTGTCAACTTGTCAGGCTTGTTGTGCATGTGGTATTGTAGCCAACAACTTGAAATACCTGGTTTCGCAAATTTTTTATTATTTAAACTCCTAATTGTATGAGCTCAGAATAAGCCTTATAAATGAGGGCCTTTCCAGAAGAAATATTATTCACTGTTGCTACTTTCCCATGGTGTGTTTTTCATAGTGGCTTTTCTGTTTTGCTGATATAAGAGGGCTTTCATGATAGGTAAAGATGTTGCACGCGGGGATGTTGATATAGGAAGTACACTCTGATCTTGCCTAACTCAATACTGTTTATAAGAGCCTAGAAGGGATTACTGGACATGGAGAGTGATTTTGGATGTGGGGAATTATTCTTCCAAGTGGACTGTTCTGCAGTGGGGCACAGCATGTGTTTGTGTTACAGTGCCCATGAGCAGATCTATTGCATTCGGAAAAGGTTTGCAAAAGAGAGGGGAGAATACAATGATACCAGTCTTCAAAAATGTAGCCTCCTAAGTGCCATTGAGGAGTGGCAATTCCAGATAAACAGCTTTTGATTTATTAGTAATATTGAAATATATTGTCAAGATCATCCAGTCTCACCATTAGCCTGGCACTATCAGTGAAACCATGATATATCACTCAGATCCAGGCACCTCTTCAACATGTCCGGGACTGGTGAATCCACCACCTCCCTGGGCAAGTTATTCCAGTGCCTGACCACCCTAAAAGTGAAAAAAAGATAAATTCTAATATTTCATCTGAATTTCCCCTGTCTCAGCTTAAGACCATTTCTTTGGCAGGCCTTTTCCCCTGTCTTCTCACTTAAGGCACCATAGAAGAGACCAGCCCACCTCACTGCAGCCTTCCTTGAGGAAGTTGTGGAGAGCGATGAGGTCCCTCCTGAGTCTTCTTGAGACTAAACAGCTCACTCAGCCATTCCCCATAGCACAGATTTTCACTGGAATGTCCTTTCCAAAATGAGGGGCTGAAAACTGAACACAGTATTCAAGGTGTGGCCTCCCCAGTGCTGAGTACCAGGAGAAATACACCACGTGTTCTTTCGGTTGTTGTTTGTCCCTTCATTCATCACATTAAGCATTATTCAACAGACTCAGGAAGGACCTTGTCGTGGTTCTGTTGCTCATAGCAGTATTTGCTATGCTAACGCTTCCTGTACACTGTGCACATGGAGTTTCACTGAAAGTCTGGGAAATGGATAGGTAGATACCATGTTGAATGTTCTGTGCTATATTTTATCTTCTCTTTATTAATTGTTTCATATTTACCAATTCCTATCACTAATATAAAAAACCTCCACACTGCAGAAATAATGGCATAATAATTTCTGGGGCAAGATGAGAAAAGTTTGATGGGTGAAGAATTCCTTCAAGAAAAGCTGCCAGAAAAGAAATCTCGCTAAAAACTGTCCTATTATATGGTTTTACATGCCAAATAAAACTAGATGTTGATTCATTTTCTGAATAATGAATAAAATTGAAATGAGTTACAGCATGCCATTGTTTCAATGAGTATTGTGAAAAAGGTAGCTTTCAGACTATCAGCATCATTAATTTGGACTTCAGTCTTGAAAGCTGTCATAGACATACAGGTTTTACCATTTTTTATGCTTGGATGTAGTTTTCAAAGGTGCTCAGTCAGTTGTGGCTTTTTTTTTTCCTTTTCAGGTCTTTCTCTTACATTACTGCTTGTCTTTGTTGGATACTGCACCGCACCTCAAACAGGTTGTATTTACACCTGTGCAGTTGTTTGTGGAATCGAGGGAAAGTGTAATTTCATGTATGCAGTATATTGGGGAAATACTGCCCCTCAGAAACTTCTGAGGATGCTTTATTGATTCAGGAGGCCCAAGCATTAATCTTGAGCCAGGTGTGTCTGTCAGGCAATTCAGTTGTACTTCCAGGGGTAGGATTGGTCGAGGGATGAGTCAGAAATTGCCCAGAACAGGGTTGCCTGCCTGGTTTAACCCCACTTACAGTAGAGCAGACCCTGGGGATCTCTTGTCCTCTCTGTTGCATGAATCAATTGCTCCCTGAGCTCTGAAGGAGCCTTGCTGAGCTGCCATCCTTGTGGCATGTACCCACTCACACGGGGCTGTGGTGTTGGACCGTGGCCACATTCAAGCATTGGTGGCAGGTTGTAATACAAGAGTCTGCCTCTGCTGCCTACAGGCATCTGATGAGACACATGATCCTCAGGAGACCCCTGGAGTACAGCATGGAGCTGAAGGCAGGGAGAATTAAACGTTCTTAAATTGTTACCCACAAATGTCTCCTGGCTGCTCTGGAGTTGGCCCAAGTGCTTTATTCATAAGTCTTTCTTCAAGGTGTTGGCAGGAATTCCCTCAGGAATGTATTTCTCCGTAATTCTCTTCTCTTTTCCAGGCTGTTGGCCGCAAAATTGAAATCCAAAAACTGGCAGCACGGACATGAAGTCTAAAGATCATTAAAATTTTTTTTTAGTGTTAAAGAATTGATTTCGGTTGTAGAATGATTTGCAGAAAATTACTTATCTATCCAGCAGCCAAAGTTTTCTTTATTTTAGATCAAATTTCTGGACTGTTGAACTGTTGGGAAAAGTGAAATAAACAACATTTAAGAGCTACAGTAATTTTAAAAAGATTTCCAAAAGGAAATAGACTGCTTCATTTTGGGGAGAGAAGGGACATGGAATATTTTCCTGTTCTTTGGGCACCAGAAGAATTAGTTTTGATTGACCCAGCAATCTATCCAAAATGGTTGTCAACTTTTTAGCCCATGGGAAATTGGCTAGAAGTTACTGTGTTTGGGGATATTTTTTTCTCCACATCAGAAAAACCTTTAATTCTCTGCTCAGTATTTTAATAAGTTTCCATCCAGCAATTATAAAACTGTAATCAGCATATATAAATTTCTAATATTTGTCAAAACTGCCATCTTTTTATGTTCAGAGGAAAGATTCTTTTTCTTATACTTTTAGATTTTCCACAGCTGTGCTTTTTTAGGCCAAAATTTGGCAGTTAGATTATTTCCCTCCCACAGGTTTTATGTAGACCAAAGCCTGATCTGTCTGCTAATTATCTGTCTTTTACCCCTCAGTCCCCTTTAGATTAATAAGAAAAGCCTGTTAAGTTTACCTGGGCACCTTAGCAGTGGTAGGGGGATGTCTGCTGTGTTACATGCTTCAGTGTTCTCAGGTGCTGAGAAATACTGCATTTTCACTGTGCTTTAAAATGACTCTTGATTAATTAAATGGATTCTGTTTTTTTCTTCACCCTGGGCTTAGACGTGTCTCGCTGTCATTAGGATTTTCTTACCTTTTCTGATCTTTTCAAAAGGCTAGTTTCACTTGAACATTGGGATATGTTTTTATCCTTTCCTGTTTCATCTGCTGCCCCTGTTAGCTTCAGGTACAGCTAAGGTTTTCAACTTGAATGTAGTTCCTGAACTTTTTCATGTTACCTGTTGTTTGGAGGTTACAGAAGCTACATAGTCTTCTGTAAAAGAAGTTAATCCTCTTCCTTGGGAAGTCAGTGATTTTAAGCATTTCTAAACTCCCAGGTGAAACTTTGTCATGAGTAATCTGTAGCTGTTTGTTAAGTATTTTGGAAGAGCTGTAACCCTGGGGCATTGGTAAGTAGTGTCCTCTAGGTTTTGGATTGTCTGGACATAAATATGTTCTGGGATTATATTTTATTTGCTTTGCTTTAAATCTCAGAGATTGTCTCTTTTTCTCTGGCCTGCTGACTGCTGATTTCGATTGAGTGGTACCTCCTTGACTTCAGAATTGCAATTCACATTGGATGGTGATGTACTTCAAAGCTTTCTGCTAGGACTGGGCTGTATTTTTGCTCTTACCTTGAAACTGAACTCTTCTCAAATTAAAACTACTTGGCTTTATGCCATTATACTAGCATCTCAACTTGATTTTTCAGCACATTAGTAATTCTCAAGGCTGTGTGATTCGCAAAACACACAGTGAAAGGGAGACTATTCAAGATATTATTTTGCAACACAGGTCAACTTTGTGACTTCTTGGTTTTTTTGCTTTAATAATTTCTCAACCTCACTGCCCAAGTGTTCTATTTTAAATTGAACAGATGTTATTTTTCCAACTTAGAAATCAAGATTTCCATTCATTCCATACAGTTTGATGTTAGTTGGTTTTCCTTGCTTTTTCACTTGGCCAAACTCCAATTTTAGTGCTCCCTCTATTCCTTGACTTACAACTGATTCTGGGTCACTTTATTCTTCATTTGCTTTGATAAGGCACTGAAAGTATAATCTGGAAGAGACCTCTATCAGTGTTTACCTAACTACATAATAGTTTATTAGCAAGTAGTTTGTTTTCTTGGAGGCACAAATATTAGCTTCATTAGCCTATTTTCCTGGAAATGAAAAGGTCCTTTCTGGTTGGTTCTGCAATAAGGAAAGCCCAGACTTTCAGAAAGACAGGGAAGAATGAAGTTGAGTGCATAGTTTGATTGGTTTGGGTTTGGTCTGGGTTTGTTCTTTTCCCTAAATGAAGCAAGAGAAGAGCTCAATTAAAAGGAAATACATGTGGATGCAGATATGTATCTTCATATTGGTGAAGGGAGAAAAGTGGTTGTGGGGCCTAATTTTTAAGAGACTGCTTAAGGCCTTAAAAATCTGGGTTTAGTAATTTTCTGTAGTCTGTTCTGCATTTGATATTTTAAAACTTTCCTTTTACCTGCTTGCTGGTAGATATGTATTCTAGAGTGACAAGAGCTATGATACTCAATTGTTACGAAGTTAAATTATTGGAGCATCAACATAGTGGGATAAATACATATTTAGAATATTCCAAATTGAAATAAACAATTACTTAAGGATTTCAAGGATTGCATTGCAGTGCTGTTAAACAGTAAACAGTGCTTGTTAAACAGTGGTTTCTATACTTTGAATGGTTGAAGGCTGGTTTGATACCGTTAAAGGAATCTTGGTGAAAAAACTGATAAGGGAGTGAGGGCAAAAAATCCCCCTGCTTCTTGGGCTGCTTTTCCTGCTATTGCAAATGTGTTCACTGCCCTCCCTGCCTCCTTTTTTGCCCCCCACCCTTTTAGCTGGGTATCAGTTAGAATTACTGTTCTAAAGGATGCTGCTGCCATTGAGGAAGACTACATGGCACCAGTTATATCAACGTTAATGGGAATTTTCCCTAAAAATGTGCTGCACATAACTCTCATACTGTGTGTGTTACTATAAAATCTGAGTGCCTACTAAGAGCACATCAGGAAATTCAATTTACATTTGGGCTATTGTTAAACTGTCTTTTTCTATTCAACAGGCCTCTGTGTTGAAGTATTTTGCTTTGGCATTAAAAGCTATATGCATATAAATGCATTAAAGAAACCAGACCAAACCAGTTTGGCTTTCACTTAAGTGAAAGGTGGTTTGTGCTGGCCTTGAATTCAGGAGAGGGGGGCCTCAATCTAATCTGGAGAGTTGGTCTAAGAAGAATCTGGCTTCTGCATAATGAACTTTATCTTCATTGTAGAAAGCTGACAATGAGTGAAGCTGTTGATCTTTCTTCATTTCAAAGCTGTAATTGATGGCCAGATAATAAGAGTCAATTCAGGGTAATAAGAGAGTCAAGGATAAATACTGAGTTGTGGAGCTTAATTCCATATTTAGTGGAAAAGAAAAATAGTCTGATCTGTCAACCCTTTTGTTGTTTGGATCTGCAGTGCTGCTCTGTGTAGTCTACCAGTCTTCAAGACAGGTTGTAATACAAGAGTATCACAAAAGATGCAGTTTTTAGGAGGTGAAGAATAATTGCAACTCTGCTAATCCTAAAATGTCAATTTTATTGAGGCCTGAGCATGTGCTTGGTTAAATAAGTGGATCATTTGCAAGTATTTGTGTATTTGGGGGTGTAGAGCCTTGGGATACAGGTGTGGTTGTACTTCACTGCTTTTTTTTTGGTCACTAGTTGTAACTACCACAGAGAATCCTTTGAAGTTTGTCATCTCTGTTCTGCTAAGGTAGAGTACAGTATAATAGGTTGTACCATATGCCATGAAGAAGCTTGCAGATTGCTTCTCTGACCTAGGACTTTGACTTTTGACACACCCCGTTGCTTAAGAAATTCTCAGAGGAATTTGGTGTTCTTTAAAAAAAAAAAATCCTGATAAAAGCGTCCTTTCCAGTACAAAATATCTGTATATTTTATATTAGTTTTCAGAGAAGAGACTCTCTGTCAGTCTGATAAATTAATGTAGCAGATGCCACCACTCCCCACAAATACAGGAGCAAAAAAATGTTGGTAATTAAAAAAAACCCCAAAAAACTATCAGAAGAAGTATTCAGAATCTGTAGTGCTTACAAGAAGTAAAGAAATGCAGGTTTTTTAGGACTCTTCCATGAATTTCAGGTGATCTTCCAGGTGTTCTTTGGAGGACAGTAGAAGTTTGAATGGCAGTGGGTGGTAGCAATGCCAGTCTTTCCTTTTCCTGTGGTAAATGTGCTGTAAGTACTTGTGTGATGTGATTGGATGTCTCTTGAGTTACTGAGTTGGNGGATTTCTCTCTGGTGAAATAAAGTTGGAGTCCAACTTTTCTGTCTTGTCCTTTAAATCACAAAGATAGCAGAGTGTGTGTTGATTTTGGTTTTGAATTTTTAACAATAACAAAACCCAAACCAAAATAAATCCCCCTAACATAATAGCAAAGAAACACTTCAGCAAAAACAGTGAAGAGAATGCAGTTCATTGATTAGTGTGTGTAGGCTCCAAAATCTGAGCAGAAGAAGAAAGGGTTATATTTTATCTGTCCTGTGGATTGCCTCTTTACGTGCTACATCACCATTCTGACCAGTGAGTTAACCCAGGGCTACTGATCTCTTTAGTGCATCAGTGTCTAGACACAGTACTGGAGACCTGCAGTACTTCAGGTGAGCCTTAGCTATCCACAGTGATTATTACTTTCCCAGATTTCATAAAATAAACAGTGTAAGGTATGGTAGTGTCTGTTCCTGTAATGTACACGTGGTTTTGTAATGGCTGGAGTTACATCAGTAATATTGAGTGATTGCTGAACTTTTGTGGACAATGACTCGAATAGGCTATTGAATCAAAATATGGTTATACCATTCATTAAGTGGTTTACTTTGCTAAACTGAAATGCTTTTTTTTCAGAGTGGCATATACTTAGAAACTTCTACTGTTATAAAGCAAAATAATAATAATAATAATTTAAACATTCCTGACAAATCTATTGT
>VXBU01002479.1:55714-97577 GCA_013400315.1 Bombycilla garrulus
AGGTTGTAATACAAGAGTATCACAAAAGATGCAGTTTTTAGGAGGTGAAGAATAATTGCAACTCTGCTAATCCTAAAATGTCAATTTTATTGAGGCCTGAGCATGTGCTTGGTTAAATAAGTGGATCATTTGCAAGTATTTGTGTATTTGGGGGTGTAGAGCCTTGGGATACAGGTGTGGTTGTACTTCACTGCTTTTTTTTTGGTCACTAGTTGTAACTACCACAGAGAATCCTTTGAAGTTTGTCATCTCTGTTCTGCTAAGGTAGAGTACAGTATAATAGGTTGTACCATATGCCATGAAGAAGCTTGCAGATTGCTTCTCTGACCTAGGACTTTGACTTTTGACACACCCCGTTGCTTAAGAAATTCTCAGAGGAATTTGGTTGTTTTTAAAAAAAAAAAATCCTGATAAAAGCGTCCTTTCCAGTACAAAATATCTGTATATTTTATATTAGTTTTCAGAGAAGAGACTCTCTGTCAGTCTGATAAATTAATGTAGCAGATGCCACCACTCCCCACAAATACAGGAGCAAAAAAATGTTGGTAATTAAAAAAAACCCCAAAAAACTATCAGAAGAAGTATTCAGAATCTGTAGTGCTTACAAGAAGTAAAGAAATGCAGGTTTTTTAGGACTCTTCCATGAATTTCAGGTGATCTTCCAGGTGTTCTTTGGAGGACAGTAGAAGTTTGAATGGCAGTGGGTGGTAGCAATGCCAGTCTTTCCTTTTCCTGTGGTAAATGTGCTGTAAGTACTTGTGTGATGTGATTGGATGTCTCTTGAGTTACTGAGTTGGCCTTCAGGTGTGGGGGTGACATTACTTCAAATAAGAACTCTGGGTGTATTTTCAGGACTGTAAGTTATGTCAGTCTTGTTGGTAGCAGGGCATTCTGTGAGCAGGAGAATTAATAAATTCTTATGCTTAAAAAAATTCTATCTCCCTTGTATTTAATATGTAATTTTTATAATTANAATAAATCCCCCTAACATAATAGCAAAGAAACACTTCAGCAAAAACAGTGAAGAGAATGCAGTTCATTGATTAGTGTGTGTAGGCTCCAAAATCTGAGCAGAAGAAGAAAGGGTTATATTTTATCTGTCCTGTGGATTGCCTCTTTACGTGCTACATCACCATTCTGACCAGTGAGTTAACCCAGGGCTACTGATCTCTTTAGTGCATCAGTGTCTAGACACAGTACTGGAGACCTGCAGTACTTCAGGTGAGCCTTAGCTATCCACAGTGATTATTACTTTCCCAGATTTCATAAAATAAACAGTGTAAGGTATGGTAGTGTCTGTTCCTGTAATGTACACGTGGTTTTGTAATGGCTGGAGTTACATCAGTAATATTGAGTGATTGCTGAACTTTTGTGGACAATGACTCGAATAGGCTATTGAATCAAAATATGGTTATACCATTCATTAAGTGGTTTACTTTGCTAAACTGAAATGCTTTTTTTTCAGAGTGGCATATACTTAGAAACTTCTACTGTTATAAAGCAAAATAATAATAATAATAATTTAAACATTCCTGACAAATCTATTGTGGTTAATTTCTTAGGCTTTTTCACTTTGCCATTAAGGTATAGATTGCAAACATACTGGGAAAGATATGCTGAACGTGTCTGCTTAAAAAAACCCTTACTGTACAGTCCATAAATGTAAGAAATATTTTTTATGTGTATGAGAAGTGTTCAGTTTGTTTTAGAACCCCTTGAAAGCAGTACACAAGCAGAATTTAGGGAGGAGGAGTTTAAAGAGGATTCCTGATTGTTCTGCACTCAGCGTACATGCACATACACAAAGAGTATGTTTGTATGCAGACAGTATGTTAGTATACAATCTAAAGGATGTGGAAATTTGAGAAATTTTTACTGGTCAAGTTCAGTGGCAGTGTTACAACTGCAGAAAGCCAGCTGCAGTTTCAAATGGTGTAATTCCCCAGTGCTGTTGGAAGAGTGTCCTCCAGCTCTGTGTATGGCAGCCTTTGGGTGTAGCAACAAAATGTGCAGTCTCCAACCTGGCACTCACGGTTTGATTTTCAAAAGAAGACTCTGCCACAAGCACATTTCTTGAATGTTTCCTTACCAGCTGTTTATGTCTTGGTGTGATTTTCTTCCATCAAAGGTGGTCTGTTACTCGTTCCCGTGGTAAAGCAGCGCTGACACCACACTTAACATCATCTGCCTTCCTACAGGAACAAGGGCAACTTGAATTAGCCAAGTAGCAGAACCAGCACTTTCTCTGCCAGAGGGGTTAGCTCTGTGGCCAGGAGTGGCCAAAATGTCAGAAAGATCTGTCTAGGGCTTGAATGCTGAAGATTCTGAGATACCCAAGAGTCCTGTAAGAAAGTGTCTTTTGACTTATTAGTAGTGAGGGAAAAGCTTATGTTGGTTAGAATGTTTAGCTGATGGGTGGAGGTTTATAACAGCAGTTAAACTTTGAAAACTAGTTTTTACAAAAGCAGAATTTCAAAAGCTTTTTTTCGTGGCACCATTACTTTCTGAATGCTGTGTTGTCCTGTGGGACTGAAAAGCACTAACTTGTTGTGTCTTAGTCAGAAAAAAATGAGACTATTTTACTATGTGCTACTTGAAGGATGTGCTATTACAATAGTGCATTAAGACTTCGACATGAATTATCTTATTTAAAATAAAGCAACTGAAATGTTTGCAGTTGAAGATAAACTGAATGTTCAAGTAGTTGAAAAGATAAAAACACAGAATGCAGTTTGTGTAAATACGGAAGATTTATTTGTCTACATCGTCTTTCAGACTCATTAAGCAGCCGTAAGTGATTTAAATACAAATTAGGAAGCTGCACATCATGTTGCAGCCTACTCATGTAGGCTGAGCTCATCAGGAACTCCTTTTGTTCCTCCATTTCCTTCCACCTTGCTTTCCCTGCAGATGCCAGCAGCACTGCTTTACCCCATTTGCCGGGCTCTGTCGAAGCCATCACCTCTGCAAGAGTCTCTCTTATTCTTGGTTCCTTTTTTATTGATGATCCCGATTCTTCTTTCTCTGGCCTTTGGACCTCCATATAACGCTGCATTCCTTTGCATGTGTTGAGGACTGCCATCTACCTTCTGATTTTCCTTTTTTTCCCCTGTAATTCCTGCTTGTTGATCTTTGACATTGGTAATCTAACGTTTAAATCCTACAGAAAACAAGAGCATTGTAGAATGGGGAGGTTTTATGCTGGAAAGTACTTTGTTTCTGTCAAAGCTAGTTTTTAATCTATAGATAATTGCCTGGTTGTTGTATTGTTTACTGCAGACTCTGTCTCTTACATGCCTCTAACAGGTCCTAGGTCTCAATCAGAATTGACAAGGCTATTCTGATACACAGAACTTGCCACAAAATTTTTGTAATTCCTTGAGTGCTTTGATTATTAGGTAACAGATGATGAGTCATTGTCAAGTTGAGGGTACAAATCCTTCCTTTGCCTAGGCCAGCGGTATGTTCGACTTGTTTGTGAAATATTCCGCTGCAAAAATTCAGAAATGTCATGAATTTATTTATGTATTTTTTTAGGAGCAATGGATGAGCTTCATAGCCTGGACCCAAGAAGACAAGAATTGTTAGAGGCAAGATTCACAGGAGTAGTAAGTGGCAGCACTGGGAGTACTGGAAGTTGCAGTGTTGGAGCTAAAGTAAGTCCTAAGAGCAGTCATTCAGATCTGCCGTCTTTGAAATACTGATTTATCTCACACCATCTCATTTTCATATTGTAATGTGATTTCCTTGTAAAAGCATTGGGTTGAAAGAGGCTCTCAGAAAAATTCTTGTTTGTAATTTTGCTTTGACATAGGATTGTTTATCCTGAACTTTTCTGTGACGTGGACGTTGAATTGTTCTTAAAAACATTGAAGAATGAACTTATACAGGCTCTTCGGTGGTTTTGCTGTAGTGCACATGTGATCAGAGATGGAAGATTTCCCCAGTGTTTAGGTGGAGTTGTCCCTGCTGCAGAGGACCATCTGCTTATGGTTCCACTTGAAATGGACACGGCGAGTCTGGTGTGACCTCTGTTTTCAAGATTAAACTCTTTTGAAGATTAATACAAATAGATAAACAAATTATTTCAGCCTGTCCAGACATTTATATCAATTTCTGTTGCTTTCATTGTACACTTCCTGTCCTTTAGTATCTAAGCAAGGATGGAACACTTGAGGAAGAACCTTATGAACACTGAATAATTACATTCCATGTGTTGTATATTTCCCTTTAGTTAATACATCTGCAAAATAATTTTGTCTTTTTTGCATTTTCTATTCAAGTTACTAGTTTCAGCTTCCAGGACTGATTTCTGCAATACTGCTGCCTAGCCAGAAGTACTTAATTGTGTATTTGTACATTTGAATGTTCTCAAGTATAGTACTTAATAAACTGACATTAAAGAGGTGTAATACTAGTTTTTTTAGGCGTGTTTCTCTCATGTCTAAATTACTTCTGAATTCTGTTTCCAAAGTGTTTGCCGTGTCCTCATGTTTTAAGTGCTTTACACAAATGTGTAGTATTTTTAGTTCCCTATGCCATATTTTAGTTACTGTTATAGATTACAGAACAAAATATTTCCTGATAGCAAACACTGGTGAAATTTCTGAAAACATGTCATGTACTGATGACTGTGAACAAACTACACAGAACTGAAATTATTACATGCTGATCTTGTGTCAGATCTTAATTTGCTTAAATTGAGAGAGTGAGAGAGTGACATGGAGGTAACTGTCACAAAGCTGTAAAAAGGTGACGTACTTGTTACTGCCATGTAAACCAAGAAGTGAGGTAAATAGGGGAAGAAATGAGGTTGGATTGACACAGTGACATTGATGCACTGTTTAATTGTCTTCTCGTTATGATTGCAAAATTATTTATTTGCAGTATCTTATGCTTAAAACTAGGAAGAAACAAACACAATAATTCTGGCCAATGTTTGCTTATTTACTCCGTGGGTTCTCTAGTACTGCTTACTCCCTTAATTAACTCAGTTTTGTATCTCAGGTAGTTGCTCATAATTCAAGTTATTATTTATCCTTTTTTATTATTGGATCTATACTTCTAACTTCATTTAATTTTTAATTTTTGATACAGCTGTTTTGGTCCCTTGCTTTATTGCAAATTTTCCCTCGTAATCTATCTATTGCTGTATGTGTAGTACTTTTCTTTTAAAGGCATTATCGAGTTTTTGGGGGTTCCTCTTCTTTAAACTTCGAGTCTGTGTGAGTCACTGCTTACCATTTCCACAAATCTGTTGAAATGTTTTTCTTGTTGTCTGTTGTTCAGCTGATTGAGTCTGTCAGCCAAATTCCACTTTCACATTCTTAGTTTGTTCATCCAAGTTAGCCAGAAAAAGAAATTTAACATAACTAATTTCCTTTTTCACTCTGCCATAGAAAAAAGTACATTTCTTGTCCCTGATGCATTCCAAGATTTGTATCTCATCCAGTTGATTTTCAGGTGGATATCTGGATGAAATAGTATTTTTAATACTATCAAATGCTTTGATAAATGCTTGCAGAAAATGCTACTACAACTCTTTTCTTATAGATGCAGATCCTCATCTAAGACGCTGTTGTTCTTACCTTCTAGTCCTGTGATTTGTTACACCATCAGTAAAAACACAATTATATCAGTTTTGCTTGTATTTCTTTTATTTGTGACCATTCAGTGTATCCATACAGATAATGTGAAGTGCAGTAGGTGATCTGGGCTGTGTTTGGAAAAAAATGCTTTTAAAAAATACAGTCTGTAGTCTTGGTAGGGGATTCAGACAGGCTTATCTGGTTCTTATTTAAAAACTGATAAAACATTTTTGATCTCAAAGGTAACTGGGAAAATGTGAGGTATAAATATAACATCCTTAGTCTGCCTTCACGTTGAATGCCAAAATGAGAAAACTTCTTTATGTACCAACCCAAATCTCCATGTACCAGATTGTAATTTTCCTGAACTAGCAAGACCATACAGAGTTGCAGCTGCACTTAGTGGTTATTTTTTGAAATATTCTAGGTCACTATATTTTTCTAGTAAATAAATTGAAAGGGACTCTTTATTTATTGAGAATACTCTTTTGAAGGGCTACCCTTACCAGCTATTTTGCTGAAGAGTTTTTGAATTTCTGGGGGAAAACCCATCATGTTCAAGCTTTTTAAGTAAGCAAGGTTGGAAATACAAATGTAGGTTTCTGTTATTATTGTTGAATCTGATTTGGATGACCAGATACTGACACAGGGCAAAGAAGAACTACATACAGACATTTCTCTACTGGAGACTGCCCTGGGGGTGAAAACATACATGGAGATCCTGTGTGTTTAATTAACATTTCTCTGGAAATTTTAATTCAGAGATGATCTGATTATTCAGATGTCACAAATGAGTACTGTCCTGCAAACTGATACAGGGCTGGAATTTAAAGCTCAGGAGCAAACTACCTTGGAACTAATTTCACTTCAAAGTATTTGCTCTACCTTATCTAGAAGAGACCAGTCCATCAGTATAAAAGTTTTGGTTTTTTTAATAAAAAGACACTCAGCTGATTATGACTCATTAAGATGTCTGTGTGACATGCTGTGTTCAAAAGATCTATGAATAAATCAGCCTTAGTAAATTCTAAATAAATATTGTAATTTGGGACTATATCACTTCTTGGGTTTTTCTTTTGTGTAGGTTTTTGTTCATTTGTTTGCATTTTGTTTGTTTGTTTTCTTCCCTCACTACTGTAAATTTATTGTGTTGGGGAAAAAAATTTGTTTTAGGAATGTAGAATAATACTGCCAATAAATTTTAATAATCTCCAAGAGAGACTAGGCTGTTGCAAAGATTATTTTTTAAATCTATTCCATGACAAAAAATTAAACCATTTTAATTAACACTCTTTCTTCAAAAATTGAAAATTTCTAGTAGTCTCCGGAACTTTCTCTGATGGTTTTGAATATGTTAAGCTTTTTCTTGGCTTAAAAACAATGGAAATTCAGAATTACTGTGCTGTGTCAAAATATCCACCTGTTAAACTTCTTATCCCCCTTTTAAGTCACAAGTGCTCTATAGTTAATTTTTCCACGAGAGCATGAAATGACTGTTACTTGTTGTAACTGTTAGTGATAACAGTGGATAATGCTTTTAATTCTCTATATAACGTTGAGTATTTTATTTGTCTTGGTAGGCCTCAACCAATAACGAGAGTTCCAATCACAGCTTTGGAAGCTTGGGATCTTTAAGTGATAAAGAATCAGAGGTAGGTGTATGGGGCAGGTTCATTATTACCTCAGAATTTTAATGCTGACAAGTAATTTTTTTTATTCTACTTTGATGCCTTATTTTTACTGAAGCTTTTAAAGTAACTTGCAGACTACTTAGATAAATAGGAAAGAGCATAAACTACTGAAGGACTCTTGGAAGGGGAATGTGACTGGAAGAAGTCAGTTTCTTTGGATTTTGATCATGAAACTGGTTGCTTCTGCTTGTCTGTTATCTGTGGAGTCACGGTCTGAGGATGCATACAGCTTTTGGAGCTGAAAACACTTACATAGTTTGCTGTCTTTTGTTTCGTAAGTAATAAGTGTTTCATCAGCACAGATAACTTTGACTGATCTTCAGATGAATCCTTGAAAATACTCTAGAAACTGGGTTACTGTGTTTTCTTTTCAAATACAAATTTATGCCAAGGACAGACATCCTTAGTAGCTGTCATCTTTATTTGTAAAAGCTGCAGTTGTCACTGTGTATTTTCTTACCTACATTCAGTTTGTAATCCAGAGAAAGGACTCATGCTTTTATTAGGTCTGAATGTGCAGAGCTCAGACTTCCCTTGAGTAGAATATTTTCCTCTTGGTGATGAGCATTGATATAGTTGCACTAATACTGCATATCTCAGAATTTACCGATTTTGGGGGGATGAGTCCCTCTGATGGTGTTTGCTCTGTGTGTCACAGCTTGCATGGGTAAGATTGTATCCTTTGTAACCCAGAGTGAATTTCTAGCCTAGGCTGGATCCTGTGTGACGGTGTCTCATGCTGGAGAGATGATTATTTGGAATGTGCTGCTGGTGTTGTTTTCACATGTCAGAGCTTTACTTTGGAGCCTAATTGTTCATTTGCTCAGTCACTACAAGATGCTTTTTTACTGGGCTGCCAGCAAGTGAATTTAATTGGTTCCCAGAGCTGATACCTTATAAATTAAACTTCTTTATGTGTGATTTGTTTTTCTCATTGAAAAAAGCTCTGCTATGTTGTTTTTTCCCCTCACCTTTCCCAGATGGATTATGCATCCAACTGCACAGACTGTTTTCTTAACCAGAAGATTCTCTCTGCCTGTTGTTTTTATTCATGGCTTTTCCTAGAAATACTCTGGGCAGTGATGCAGTTCTGATGTAGATGTGGGAATGGAAATGTGCTGCAATAGCCTGAAGGTTATCATGCATTATTGCAATTGATTGACAGAAAAATATGTCTATGAGTTGTTGAGTGATCTCAGAACACTGACTATATGTGTAATAAGTTCTTCGTGTAGGAAATTGTTATTTTACTGTTCTGTACATGAGATACAGAGGCAAAGGTTTTCCAGGGCATGTGAGTTTTAAAGTCTCTGCACAGTGTTTTAACCTCAAGCCATGCTTCTGGGTAGGGAGAATATTTTGTCTTTTGAATATTCTAAGACTTGTAATCTAAAATAGAAACTGACTTCTTTTTCGAAAGTGTCCTTGCACAGAAGCCCACTGTGCTCCTTTGCACGTGAAAGATGAGTCTTAATGATGTCGAGTAGTGAAAGACATTTTCTTGACTCTTTTTCAGAAGTTGAGTTGTATTCACTTAAATTATAACTGTAATAGCAAGTACATTAATAAATTTTTACAGTTTTTAAAATTACATCTGGTTACTTATATGCTAAAGCACCATAAAAAGTAAGCTGTAGATCTTAGTGTTGCAAGTAGGTTGTGGGATTGTTTTGTGGTGTTGGTTTTTGTTTGTTTTGATAGCGTGACCTTGAAGGTTTCATAGGAACAGTGATGCTAGTGTGGAAATAAGACTTGCTCACTGGGGAGGCAGTGCCATCATTTGACTTTGAAAGAGCATGGTTGTATTACCATAGGTCTTCGGAGGAAAAAAAAATGGATACACAAATCTCAAAATATTTGAAATTAATTTCTGACAAGAGTGTCAATTTCTGATCAAACCCTGATGGTGCATTCATGTCATTACTCTGTGCTTTCCTCATGAAGTGGCACATTAAATCTGTGAATGTGAAGATGCAGGGGAAACACAGTGAAATTTAGGGAAAACTAGGATCCAAGACCAAGATGTGTGAGGCTCTGCTAATATGCCAGTTGTGTGACTTCAATATAACTTCACCATCTAGCATTGGGTAACCTTAAAACTATTTTATCTGGCTTATGAAATAGTAAGATTTTAATCCAAATCTTGGCTGTCTGCAAGTACTTCAGCAGCTACAGAA
Source organism: Bombycilla garrulus (assembly GCA_013400315.1). Taxonomy (NCBI): domain Eukaryota; kingdom Metazoa; phylum Chordata; class Aves; order Passeriformes; family Bombycillidae; genus Bombycilla; species Bombycilla garrulus. The sequence continues at coordinate 65,171 of VXBU01002479.1, forward strand.
AGTAGCTTCAGTCTTCATTTATCAGGGAGATACTCCCCAGCCCCATTAGTCTTCAGTTTCTTGTAATTCATATGACTCCATTCATTAGGAAGGATTTTGGAGTACATTTTCTAGTGATTGATGTCTGCTGTACATTATCATGCGAATTTTGTGCTTAGAAAAGGGGAACATGACCTTGTTGAGTAACCTCATTAATAACCTCATTAGTGTGCTAGTACTTTCTAGTTTGGAAGGTTAAATTAAACACTGAAAGAAATCAGAAGAGCTTAAGGAAATACACATTTATGAATTACTTGGAGTTTTAAAACTATAAACCTCTTTAAATGGCTGGTTTTTAAATACAAACCACAGCAGCTGGAAACTAGTTTTGGTGGGGGAAATCTTACATATCTTGTCATTAATTAGCTTTTAAACTTTTTTTTTTTCTTTATATGATAGATAAAAATGACTGCATTAGAATGTAACTGCAAAATTAAAAGTTGGGAAACAGGAATAATATGAAAAGACTTGGTTAAGTAGTTTCAATTTAGTTCGTGGAAAGGTAGCTTAATGTTACCTATTTACCTGTCCATAATTCCAAATTATTAAAATGAAATTTCTAAGCTATGCTTTCTGCTTTTAGAATTGATTGTCTTGAGATAATGCCAGTTCCAGGAGTCTGTGTTATATACTTTGCCTAATGTATGATAGCACTGTAACAGATGTAGATCTCATGGATGAGTTTATTTAAAATAAAATATATTTAATTTAAACTTAATTTATAAAAGCCTGATAATACAACATTTATGGTTGTAAAACTTGCAAAGATAACTTTATGAACCTACACAAAAGAGTCAAAACATAAGAAATACATGGTGTAGGTAAGGAAGACCTTTCTTGTCCTGCTGGTTCTTTTATAGACCAATAATTTTCTAGAGATCACAGGTAGCCTAAAGTGGTTCTTGCCAACATGAATACTGTTGGGTATTTGCATTAAATTCATATTTAAGCATATCCACAACAATATTTTGGAATTGAAACCTCCTTGAAATGATTTTACTGATGGTCGAAATTCGAATGTTGATATAATTTACTGTGTTAAGAAAGCGTACTTGGAGCAGCAAATGACAGATAAATTAAAATGGTGGTGTCATGGGAGAAGGAAGCATCCTGTCACTGATCTCAAATTTAGTCTCAGCTATTAAGGACCTTTGGTTTACAGGTAAAATAGTTCATGCAATGTCTCCTATGCTTTTATGAGGCCCCATGAATAGTACACACACACACATGGAGCTGCAATGTGCTGAACAAGAGCAGCTTTTATTAAGTGACTTAAACTGGGAAGAGTAACTGGTTTGAAGCCTCAGATCAAAGAGGAGCAAATATAATTTAGAGATGCTTCTGATCACAGCCCGTTTTTGTTATCTGTGTTCTACGTGGTAATTGTAATTTCTAGGCAAACTGTACAGAAAAATTTATTCCAGAAATATTAACAGATTTTTATTTTTTCACTTATCATTGATGCTTTTCTTTCTTTTCCTTGAGATAACAGTATATGGGGAGGACAACACTTTATAAGTGGATAGGTATTAATATTTTGAGCAATTTTTGCTCTCTACTTTTTCCTCTTTTTCTTTCTTTTTAATTCTCAGCAGATTATAGAAATCTATACAGTTTGTATTAGTTTGGAAATATTTTTTATTGCACTTACGAAAAAGTGTACCATTTTTGGCTTCCTGTTGAAGCACTAGAACTTCGTGTTTATGCTACAGCAGTGTGTAGAAAACACCATCAGGAATCAGATTATTTCACTCAAGTATTAAGCTTTAAAACACCTGCCCTAAAATACAGATATCTTGGTAAAATATAGACATAAATGAAACAAAAAATGGGTGTTTGTAAACCCTGGAATGAATGAGAAGGAGTAATTGCTTAACAATTAATATGTGGAATTGCCATTTGGGAAATAATTTAAGAATTACTTCTCATTTTCTTAAATACCTCTTCTAGCTTGTCCCTGATTGACCAAAGGTCAGATTATCCAGTTTAACTTTGATCTGAAATTGCATCCTTGCTGAATTGTGAAATCATGTTTTATGGATGAGAATTTAAATTTATTTCACAATAATACAGCAGTAATACAAATAAATAGAGGTTATGTTGCATCCTGTTCTTTTTGTTGTTGTAGACTCCAGAGAAGAAACAGTCAGAACCTTCCAGAGGAAGAAAAAGAAAAGCAGACACTCAGAGTGAAAGCAGTCAAGGTAAAATAAATGTAAATCGACTAGGTAGTGATTGCATGTAACACAGCTTTGACTGTTAGCCTGAAAAATTCAGTATTTTCTCTTAGGTAAGATGGGTGTTATGTTTTGGATGGTAAGTTATGTATTCTTCTCACCCTCCCATTTGTCACTGGAAGGGATGGGCAAGTAAAACGTGAACTGGACTTGGTAATTACCCAAAACAATCATGAGCTGCTGCGTGTGTAATTCACAGCTATGATACAACTCTGTAATCTTTTTAAGAATTACAGCAGTTCTTCTCATGCAAAATACCTTGTGATTTGAATTTCTTTTCAGTACATAAGAGGAAAAAAGGATTACTGATTACAATATCTGATGCTTGTTTTACAGGTATATATAAAATTTGAATTTTATTCTTCCTTTTCTGTGGAAGATTGCAGTAGTCTAGAGGGTTGGGGAAATCACGATCAGACTGATTTCTAATTTAATATTTACAAAGTTCAGCTTTTGTCATTCCTCCCTCTCATCAGTGTGGCTTTTGGGTGAGAGCTAGTGGAAATTTAACCTCAAGACAAAAAGTCATCAGAAGGAGAACGGAAATAGTTCTGATAACATCTGTATCAACTTTATTTTTCATTCTAACAGAGACAGAAAATGTCACTTCAGATACAAAGCAATGGGCTCCGTATCTGGAAGTCTTTGTGATGCAGCATGCTATTACTAGAAGAATAATGTTGTTTGATTAAAATTAATTTCTTCCTAAATGTTACTTCGTAGACACCTGCTTTGTTCAAAGAACCTAAACAAAATTTCCTATTTTTCGTTGGTCTAGTAGCTTATTCTTTTTGTTATTAATGAGGGTTGAAATTAGAGATCATGGAAATTTTTAGGACTTTTTAATATAGGAAACATTATTAAAATGTCTTATAACCACTGTTTGAGTGTCAGCAGCAGCAAAACTGAGTAATCTGCACTGCAACACTCTCAAGGAGCTGGCCTAAGAAAGTGCAGCCTCTTGGAGTGGTACAGTATAGTTGAAGCACAGCAAAAAAACTCCTATTGTATTGGAAAGAGGAAAAGAAATCAATCTTTTGTATATTGCATACCCAGGATATTGACTTTGTAATATGTAAATTAATCCATAAAGGTTGACAAAGAGGATTGTTTAGAACACCGAAGTAATTGGAAAGTGGTATAAATCAGTGTAAATCTATTCATAATTGGCTGTGCCAAATAATTTGACATATTTCTTCAGTGCAGAGCTCTGTAACATGACATCAAATAGATTTTTCTGTGCTGGAAAGGAATGCAGTCTGTCTCATTTATCTGCATGAAAGCAAATTTGATAACGTGATATATGAGAATTAAGCATGAGGACAGAAATCACTAGCAGAATTACAGGGTAGGTAGAGAATTGGCTGGAGGGAGAAACAGCAGCAATGTGTACACTGACTGAGAAACTACTGGAGAAGTTGGCTGTGTGTTGTTCTAGGTCTTGGAATTCTTTTATCTAGATTTTTCTGTTAAGAGTCTTGAAACAAAAAGGACTGCCAAATGTTTTTTGTGCTACTTCTTAGTGACACAGCGTTATGCAGCAGCGTCAGTACAGAGGTATATTGAGCTAGAGAGAATTCATCAAGACTGAAACAATAGAAAAGCTTGAAGATCTTTGCTAAAAGTAGAAATTGAATTTATGGATTTATGGGTAATCATGTCTAATATATTGCAGAAATCTCTTACTATAAAGTAAAAAGCTTTGAACGATAGTCCATTTCCAGGATGTCTCTTAAGAGGTTGTCTGACTTCTACAGGAGAAAAACCCAGTCTTAAGATTTATTGATCATCTTAAGACCAGACAGAAGAAAATATTTGTGCATTAGATAAGGTGTAGGTACAGTCCCTGGAATGCCACATATGGGTCAGGTCCTTCTGTTGAAGAAATGTAATTCATATTAGTTCTCCTGAAGTCTCAGTCTGTTTTAGATAAATTCTAATCTCATTCACTGGTGTTTTATTTCCCTGGTTAACACTGTGAGTTACCCAATTCATAATCAGGTTAAGAGCACTGGAAATACTTGTCATTCTCTATGCCTTCACTGTTACTGGCACCTAGGAAAATCCTTGGGCAGAATATTTGGGCATAATAACTCACTTGGAGTGTATCATGTTAGTAGACTTGGTTAATTTGATACTTGGAGATAGTGCTTGAAAAGGAGAGGGACTTTAAGCTAAAGGTTTGATCTGTAGGATGAGAGATGAGTTTCCTGTTATCCTGAAGAGGTCTAGGGTTTTTGTAAAGTCTACTTTAAACTGGTTTAGGAATTGAGGGATTTCTCAATGAATTGATTCTCATATTGATTTCTCAATTAATGGAGTATGCAAATCCCTTTGTTTTGGCAATCCCTTGATGACTTATATATGGATATCCCATATTACCACATCAAAGAAAACCAATTAACAAATGGTAAGATTTTGCTATAATTATTTTATAAGTAAAAATGTAAGACACCTCTACAAGTAATTTATGTAACCAATTCTAATGTATCACTGTATTTATTACAGGGAAGAATATTGGGGGACGTGGTCACAAGATTAGTGACTATTTTGAGGTAAGAATTTTGTAAAATTTACTTTGGTTTTAAAATTTTCTTTAAAAATATCCTTTTAGCTTTTTTTGGATGCTACAGCATTTTTGGTTGTAATGGACAGGCCTCTTGAGAGGTTACTTCTTTTTTCTTTGTGTAAGCCTCTGAGCATTAAACCTTGACATAGAGATGCATTCATCTCTTGACGGAGCCTGAGCTAAAATAGAAAAGCCATTATCTCTCACACTGTTCTGTAAACAGGTAAAGGCTGCACTAATAAAAGCAATACAATCTGCTTTACAAATTCTGTGTGCAGACGAGCTGTAGAATGTGCTGTGTGCATTCAGTAGATGTAGAGTGTGTTTTGACAGGATTGACTGATTGAGCTCCATATCTGCCCTGCAGTACCAAGGTGGGAACGGCTCGAGTCCAGTGCGAGGCGTGCCTCCTGCGATCCGCTCTCCTCAGAATTCACATTCCGCTCCTTCTTCTGTAAGTCTGGCAACTTCAGAACTGCTGGAGGTAGTTTTATAGTCTAGAAATAGCAAAATTGAAAATAATCTGTGTCCGAGGGAGAGTTTTCAAAGGGACGAGTCCTGGGAGAGAGTTCATTCTTCCAACAAGAAAAAAAAAAGTCAAATTAAGTATTAAAACTATATTTTTCTATTAACACTGGGATGTTTTTTCTTAAAAGTCTTTTTAAATACAAGGTAATTGTGTAAAATGTTAAATAAATGTTAAAATGTTCTAATGACATCTATTCATAGACCTCACACAAAAAAGGGGAGTTTTTTTGTTACTTGTAAGGACACTTGGACTCCTATCTTGAGACTTTAAAAATCTCAGTTTTCGATAAATTTTAATTTTTTTTTTCAATAATTGATACCTAATCTACCTTTAAAATTATCTTTGTTGGTCGTGCTAACTCATTTTTTCCTTTTCATAAGCACAATTTCGGTGCTCAGCATACCAACGTGTTATTCTAAACTGCCAAACAAATTTTGCCAGTTACAGAAAAGATTTGTTTTCGCTGATGGTAAACTTCAGCTTTTATTCCATGTGCTTTCAGCTTCAGGCATCCTCTTGGTCTTGCCAACAATATGGAGTGTAATACAGATTTTGGAATTTGGCTTGAAAAAGGTCTCATTCACACAAACTAGGTTCATTAACAGGATTTGCGTTCTGATCTGCACTAACTTCCCCTCTCTGGTTCTCCCACAAGAACTAAGCACTCCAAAAATAACTCACATTATTCTTGAGTTGTGAAAGCTCAGAATCAGAAAAATGAGTCTTTGTAAGACTGACAACACCTTATGTCAGTCTTGTATTGTCTTAAATCTTTCAGTCTGTTTCCCAGAAGTGACAATCTCAGTTTTCTCAGAGAATATATTGCATCCTTCCTGAACTGCAGGTGCTATGTAACGCCATACTGATAGCTCTCAATGAGTGCTCCCATAGTAGCTTGTGTAAAAAAATACCTTGCTTCTCTGTTGTTTGCAACATTCCTGCCAAGAATTATACCAAGGCAATGCTCATAATTAAATATTACACCTGTATCTAAAATATTCTGGTTTTTGCCTTTCAGGTTCGACAGAATAGTCCTTCTCCTACTTCATTAGCTTTTGGGGACCACCCTCTCACACAACCAAAGCAGTTATCTATTAAAATTACTCAGGTAACTTTTTGAGTAGATCACTTTAGAATGCAGGGGAAAAAAAAAGTAGTTATGTTTATTTCTTTGTCTTTTAACTTCTTCTAAATTCTTAAAGACTTTAAAAAGCTTTGCTTTTTAAAATTGCCAAAGCATTTCTCTGTCAAGTTCAGCAGCTCATAATTTAAATAACGATGGTGAGTTTTGTATTCTGCTCTTGCTCAGCTCCCAGCATTGCACTTCATGATTACGTAGATGACCATGTCATTGGTAGGTTTTTGCTCAAGATTTCAGCTGTTGTGTGATTTTAGGAGTAGAGACTGCTTTTTCAGGCAATATTTGAATTGACAGCTGCCCTTGTCATATTGCATTTAAAATCTGACGTTGAAGAAGAAAAATGAGATGGATGAGATGGCAATCAAAATGATCAACACACAATTCTGACGTGACTTTTAAAAGCTGAAATCAACTGTTTCATTGTCTCTACCATTGCTGACTTGATCTGTTCTGTCTTGCACATTAGTCAGAAAAAGGTTGCTTTACCTGTTGACTGATACAGAGAAATTAATTAGTTGCCATTTATGTTCTTACCCTTTTTTAATGCTTTTTTATGAACAGTAACTTCTCAGTTGGTGATGAAATCTTTTAATACTGTTAATGGTTTGTCCCAACTGTTCAGAGTTCTCCTCATGAAGAAAGCAAAGTGATTTTGAATAAGAACATTTCATGACACTTCCAAACATCTGAAAATAAGATTTGCTGGTCTTGTTGAATGTTTTGAAGTAGTTTATTTCTCTGCCTAACAAACATAAGAAGAATAATGCTGTAGTTGTAAAAGGAAAGGATAAATATTTCAAAATGTTCTTTCTAGACTGATCTCACAATGCTGAAATTAGCTGCACTAGAAAGTAATAAAAATCAAGACTTGGAAAAGAAAGAAGGTCGTATAGATGACTTACTCAGGGTAAGTGTTGGGCATGGGATAAAGATACTTATTCAGAACAAAACACTGAATATGAGGACAATTTTTAGATTTTTAAAAAATTACTTAAAAGGTACAAGTTTTTAATTTTTGTAATTTTTTCTTATATCTAATAAGTCTATGTAATGACACATACAACATTTTTTTTCAGCTTGTGTGCTACAACTTGTTAATGATTAAATAAATATGTTTATAGACTTCTGAAGGTGCATAGAAAGCCGATGCCATTTGCAGGTGGATGATCAATTCCTTAAATTCATATTATAATTCACCCAATGGGTGGTTTGGGGGTATTTTTTTTGGTTCTAATTGTGAATAACCGTTATCTGTGGAACAACTGTTGGCATTTTCAGAATGGAGGTGATTGTGACAGAGATAATTACAGGCAATGAATACTTTCAATAAGAAAACTGCTGTACTGTGCTCTAAGACCTGGTTTTTAGAAAAAAAATATTAATGCTTATGCTCTTGAAAGAAGCAGTGGAGAGGGAATGTACAGAAATATGAAACATGAAACAAACCTGTATTCACAAACTGTAGTGTTTGCATGTGCACATATATAGGTACAATATATAAAAATATTAACCCATGCATTCATGTACTATGAAATTGTATCTGTAGATTGTTTCAACACCTGTTCAGCAGTATGGCATAGACAACCCTAAACTATTTCTTAAAATTTTTGTTTTAATCAAAATAATATTGTTGTGGGAATTTTAAGGTAATAAAGTTAAATATAAGTGGAACACAGGGAATTTGTTCAACTTGCTACTCAGATCATTGAAACTTTTGTCGTGAAATTTTTGCTTTCTTATAAATTGAAGATGTTAGGACTCAGATGACTTCAGAAATCATATATAAAGATCTGATGCTAACACTTAAACTTCCAGTTTGAATGTAAGTGGAGCCCTCAGGGGAAAGCTGAACATGAGATTGGTACAGAGCTTTCATATATTCTCATTATGCTGCATGTTCTGTAATACAGAATGCAGGATGAGGTAAAGGAAATAAAAAAGAAGCAAGGCATCCTTCTATAGATAAAGGTAGATCTGTGACATGAAATTTTTATTCAGATAAATAGATATGCTTATGCATGTGTCTTCCTTACTTTAGTCCTGTGAAAGTAGATATATTTATTTTCTGTGACAGCTGATTAAAAAAAACAGTGTTTCAATATATCTCTTAATATTTTCTATATATTTATTAGGCTAATTGTGATCTTAGAAGACAAATAGATGAACAACAAAAACTACTTGAAAAATACAAAGAAAGGTTAAACAAATGTATTTCAATGAGCAAGAAACTTCTAATTGAAAAGGTAAGTTTACTGCTCTTAAAATCTTTGTGATAATAGCTGGGAGATTGCAGTAAAACCAGTTATGATTCCTTCATTTTCACTCTACTTTTTCACATTCATCACTTGACACTGAAACTTCTTATCCATGGTTTCTGTCTGGCAGTATTTTTATAAACCTGAATAAGCTAAATAAATGTTTAGCCTTTTTCAGATCATGGAAAAGGTTTTTTTGATATAAGGATTTACCCATCGTAAGTAATTCAAAATAGCAAAGCATAAAAGTTATTAATTTAATATATGGCATATTTTTCTGGACAAATTGTAAGATCACAGTGGATTGTAATCTGAACACAGTTGAACATAATTTGTTGTGAAGAGGAGATGGATAATATCTGTTTGTGAGACACTTATGTGGCTAAGATAATTTTTGATGTAAAATGAGAAAATGCCATGTTAGCTCAGAATTAATTGAAAAAGGGAATGAAGATGACTTCATACTACAGTTATGGAAAGTATAATTTTTTTAAAATTTCACACCAATGATATATAAACTAGTAGGAATTTATTAGATGACAAGGATACCGTATTTCTCTCCCTCGTCTTTAAAATAGCCTCATCACAACCAGTCTTAAAAAGTTGATAGAAAGTCATGTTATTAGGAATTAAGGTACAAAAAAGTTTCAGATGAACAGCCCCAATGCCTTCCCTGGTGCTAGCTGCTGGATCCTGCTGTCATACACAAAGGCACAAAGTGAGCCACTGGAGGATTCAGGAGAGTTTTCTTACTACCATGTCATAAATAAATTATTGCAGATCTTTTTAAGTTCCAGCATGAGGGGAATGCAGGGAAAAGATGGATCAGATCTGTTTGGCATGATAGTGAGTGCAAACCTTCAGAGTGAGCATACCACAAAGGACGTTTCCTGTGAAAGGCCCTTCTTCAGTCTAGAAGTCTGTCTGTAACAAGATCATTAATTCTGACAACTTCTCACTTTTTGTATGTGTGTGATTTTGGGCCATAAACGTTTCTTATGAAGGAAGCATTTGTAACAGTTAAAGAGGTTTCCTTGCATTAGATGTTCATAGTGCTCTTTCTTCTCGGAGGGAGACCAGGCAAACTCGGGGGTTGGCACATCCCAGGGATGCTTGTGGTAGCAGTGCTGGTTCTAAGAAGGGCATCTGCTTCTGGCACTGCCACTGAATATCTGATTGCAGTGAAGCCTGCCCACAAGGTGTTGTCACACAGAGCTCCCTGCCCCAAGTCACTTTGGTACAAGTAGTAACCCGGACGCTCCAGAGTCAAGGAAGTTTCCAGGCCTCGTACAGGAAGTGCTTTCTTTATGATATCTGAGTTGGCTCATTTGTTGTAGTAGACATGTACAGATAGAATCTTAATTATGTCCTCTATGATGCTGATACTCTAAATAAAGTGGTTTTTTAAATGATGGAAAGCAGCAAACTTCATAGGAAAACTGATCCAAACTCACGGGGGTTTTTTGGTGCATGAATTGTCCTCTAGTACTGGTTCTGGCAACTGCAGATGCTTGAGTTCTGTGGAAACATATTTTTATTTACTCTCATCTTATCCGTGCCTTAAAAAGCTGTTGGAGGAGAAAAGAACCCGGAGTGTTTTATTGACTTTTTGAACACTTCAGTGTTACTAAATATGAATTTTTTTTTGTTGTTGTTTTCTTAGAGCACACAGGAGAAGCTGGCAAGCAGAGAGAAGAGCATGCAAGACAGATTACGCCTGGGGCATTTTACAACAGTTCGTCATGGTGCTTCATTTACTGAACAGTGGACAGATGGCTTTGCATTTCAAAACCTTGTGAAGTTAGTCAATGTTCTTAAAATTCTCACTAATTGTTACTTCCCTCTAGTGGACTTTTTTATTACTAGTATTCTAGAATTGAAGCAGCTTTTCCTACGTTGTATTTTGCTTTGCCTTTTGAAGACTGAGAGTAGAGTATAGAACTCTGGTAATCAGCTGAGGGAATGCTAAAGTTGTGTGTCTTTAAAAACCAGTTTGGTTTCACTTTAACTATCTTTGGTAAAGCATGAATGTGGTAAATAAGCAGCATGTAGTTATTCAACTCAGCTGATAGAACTATAAAGGTTAATCAGTGATTTTTCAGGAAGTTAATCATGTATCACTGGTGGGCATTGGGACAGGTGTGAAGTTCTCACTGTTCACAAAGGTCCTACAGCAGCTCTTTCCGGCATCCTGCTCCTTTGTGCTGTGAAGGGGCAGTGACAAATCTGGCAGCCTCAGAGAGGGTCTGGTGCAAGTGGATGGGGGAGAGCAACCACCAGGAAAAGAGCTGCCCTAGCAGGTGTTTCAGAAGAGGTGGGGCCGAGGAAAAGGGCTCTGCAAGACTCAGAGAAGGTGGTAAAATAATTACACAGTGCTTCCAAAGTTATTTGGCAATAAGTCTGATTCATTGGAGATACAGATGGATATATAGGTAGAAGAATACGTATATTTTAAAAAGTAATTCACCAAGATTTTTGTTTTTGAAGGGCAGTATTTAATCTTATCATTATGGGATTGCCTGGGACACTGTTTTTCTAAACAGTTTTGAAAACAGTCCATAGATGTGTTTTGTGTGAAAGCTGTAATCGTTTTCCATACAACCAAACTGGTGATTTATTTGGGAGTGGCCAGATCCAAGTCAGTATTTGGCCTATAAAAATCAGGTACTCTCTATTGATGCTGTCAGGGGGTGTTTTTTATAGTATAAAATAAGCTATCCACCAGCTCAGACTGTTTTTTCTTTTTCTAGTGCAGAAGTCACGCAAAACACTAAAAAAACCCAAAACCAAACAAACAAAAAAATCCCACAAAGAAACCAAACAAAAAGCCCTAAGCAAAACAAAAAACCGAACCCACAAAACTCCAAAACAACAATAAAAAACAAACAATCTTCCTGAAACCACCATATATTTAAAAAGTAAATTGTGCCATAACTTTAGCAGAATTTTTCCACTTCATGAAGAACGTTCATTCTCCTAGGAAACATTTTCACATGTACAGTGAGTTTTTTAAAATTTCTAAATGCCTTATCAGTTAAAAAGATAGTTCTTGAAAAAATGCAAATTAATGTAACTTTAATAAAGCTTTTTTTTTGGGGTTTACAGGCATCCAGAGTGGGTGAATCAACAAAGGGAAGACATTGAAAGGCAAAGAAAGCTCCTGGCCAAACGAAAGCCTCCAACTACAAATAATTCTCAGGCACCATCTGCCAATTCTGAACCCAAGCAGAGGAAAAATAAAGCTGTGAATGGGGCAGAAAACGATCCCTTTGTTAGACCCAATTTACCACAGCTGTAAGTTTAACATTTCAATCAGTCTTTTACATAAATTCTCAGATATTGTCTGTGTGTGTTCTATTCAAATAACAGCATCAAAAGACACTCGGTATATTCAGCAGCTATATTCTCACTAAGGACTTGCTGATGTTAGGGAAATTTGCACCACTGTCTATGCAGTTGTTGTACAATTTATTTTTGGTGGAGTCACCAGAGAAGGGCCCGTTCTGGGGACAGGCAATGGTCCTTATGTTATCCTGATCTAGAAGTGTTCTTATTCTGGCTTCTTAGTCTTGTGATGTCACTAATGCCAATGGAACTTTACCCACATTGGTTTGAGAGCTTCTCTTTTAGTTGGAGATATTTTTTTTTCCATATAACAGTATTTAGTTGACAAAAAAAAACCTTTTTCAGCCTTTAATATTTTGAAGACATGTCTTAAAACAAATCGAAATAATATCTTTTCTCCCCTTCTGAATGCTACATCCTGAGACCAACTGTCAGCAGTTACTGATCCCATTTCACATATCGACAGTGTTGTGTTTTTTGTGATTGAAACATAAAAATTGAAAGTTATTAAAGAACTTTTTTTTTTTTTCTGGGGACATTTCTTTTTCCTGCAGACAGGGTATAATTCAAGGTACATCAAGATGTTTTCTTGACATTTAATTTGAGTATTTTATGAAATTACTGCTTCAAGATATTAGTTACTGCCCTTTATGCTGAGAGGCTGCAGCTGATAGTATATCTGTTCCTAGTTTATTTTTAAGTAAAAAGTAAATATGTAGGCTTAAAAAGAGTAGCAAAATTATCTGTGCTACTTTGCAGAAGTAAGCTACCTGTATTGAGCATGGTCACTTGCCACCTCTCTCATGTGGAGGCAGTAATTTATACCTCTGGGCATGGAGGGTGTATAAATTGCTCTGGTTAGATCTGCTAAATAAATACATTTGGACCATCCCTTTGAAGACAGCTGCATGTGTTTAGCATAATGCATCATCCTTAAAATTCACATTGTGAAGTTGTTTTACTGTGACAGAAATATCATGCAGAGACAGTGGTAAGGCTGGCAATGTAAGCAGGTCGTGGTCAGCATTGCTTGTGTTCTGGTAGAGAGCTGAAGAGTCATTGCTCACTGTGACTGTAATCCTTACTGCCTGTGTTCCTTCTTAGACCATAATTAATACTTCAGAATAGTACAGTAAATATTGCTGTTGTGTTAAAAGTAATACTGCTGTGTGTATGAATGTAATCCCTCCTGTTATTGAAAGTAACATTTAAGTAATGGAAAATACCTGAAAATTTACAGAATTTTTTGTTTGCTAACTTCTGGCTGGTTATACTCCCATAATCTTATTGCTGCTTTGAGAGATGATAAAATAGAAATTGGGGGGAAAATACAGACATGTTCTAATTTTTAAATAGGGCAAGATGAATGCCTGGTAATAACCTTTGGAATGTTTTCTGGTGTTACATGGTGTTAAATAATTTCCAATTTACTGAAGACTGCTAATTTTCATTTCATCTGGCTTAACCAGTTACATGTTAAATGACTCATGAAAATGCTTACTTGTTATGGAATCACCAGGAGAACAATCAAATTTGTCCTTTTATATCTAATGCTAGCAAAAATGTAAGCAGTTATTGAATCAAAATTGTTTTGCATTTAAGTACTGTAGTTTGACCATTATATAATCTATATATGAGGTTACTTGCCTGTATTATAAGCTTATAAATTTTGTTTCAGATCTTTGAGGAGATCTGTAATGCATGCTGAGATCACAGAATCATTTAGCCACATTATGCACTTAGGCCTTTACCTGAAGGGGTTTTTTTGTGTTTTGGATTTGTTATAACTTTGTATTGTAACATGATGTGTTGACTCCTTTCTGCTTCTCAGTACAGAATTAATTGCTTTGTGTATCTTGGTGAAACATTAATTATGCACTTCCATTTTAGAGTAAATTTGTCATGTGCTCTGTGATTCTCTCCCATTACATTGCTTATCGCTGTTTCTGCATTACTTTGACAGTAATGATCTTAATTACTATAGTCAAATGGAAAAGGTTCTGTTTAAATGAGACATGAGGAAATGCAGAGCTGCTTGAGATTAATGAACTAAACCAGTAGTGAATTAGTGCAATGTAGATGCAAGTGATCAAGCAGGTTTATTTTAAACATACAAATCACTTGCTAGGGATTGTTACCAACAGGTGTCTTTACCACTGCACGGTTTGCTTGAAAAAAAAAGTCTTCAGCTTCTGGTATTGACAAGACCAAGTGATCTATGGCTTTGTAACAACCAAGAGTATTGAAGCTTTTTCTGCAAACAGGCGTCAAATATTTTGAAATAAGCTGAAGGTGTTGCCTGAGGCGTTCTTAATAAGGGCATTATTTTAGTTTAGCTGAATATTCTGGGGTGTCTAGGAATGTAAAAAGAATTTTTGCTCTGAAGTTATTGGTGTAAAAGTGGCCAGCTTGCCAGTGTTTTGTGAGCGAACGGTGGCTTGTTGCTTTAAGTAACGTGGAACACATGAGTCTAAACACTGTCCTGGTTTTTTACATCATTCTTCCCCTTTTTGTGGCCTAAGCCAAAACTAAAATGTGGTTTCAATTTTGAGCATTCTGTTTTCTGCTGAGCAAAGTAATTTTATTTGTCTTCTGTGAAAGGAATAAATTTAAATGTATTTAAAGAAAAATATTTATTTGAAATAGAGGTTGCCTTCTTAGCCCTAAGAAAAAAATCTGTTTGAAAAGTCTGTTCCAAATTCTTTTGAGACGTGAGAGAGGATTCTGTAAGATTATGATGCAAGTCCCCACTTTTTGGAAGCAACTCTTATTTCACGAGACAGTTACTTCTAGGAGCAATGTTTTATTTGGTTTAGATGATGGAATCCTTCCTCTGCAGCTTCAGGCATTTCAGTTGTATTCACTTCCCTGTCACCTCTTCAAGTGCTTCCCAGTTCCTCCATGGAAGCCTGTTTGCACCCTTGTCCCTGGTGCAGTTTGGAGAGCAGAGAGAGCTGGCAGGGTTTCTTGCTGTGGCTGAACAAATGCATCATTTAGCAGGAGCATTCTGTTCTGTATGGAACAAATAAAAATATTTTCAGGAACTTTTTCAAGCTGAAGTGCCAACAATGTGTCTGGGCTTTACTGGACAAGTAAAGACAGCTCCTTTCCTGAGGCAGTCTGTTTCTAAAGCATGCATGGAAACAATGGGTGAAAAGACGTCATGAAAGGTTTTGACTTGGTTGAAGTTTGTTTGTCCTTGTAGAAACTTGGGGAACTGGAGTGAGAATGAGCTGGGACCAAAAGAGAAGAGCTTCAGAAATTGTAGCCAGATAATTTGTATTGGATGTGTATATGGCTGTTGGGGAGCACGGCTGCATTCTGCTGTGCCTGTGTATCCAGGATGATTTTCCAGCAGGGCAGAGTGGGAAGAGAGATGCTTGTAAAAGTCCCAGGCTTGATCATGGTGAAAATCAAGGAACACGTGGCTAGTTTGGGTCTTTTGTCCTGTCTGTACCCACTAGTAAAAGAATATTTATTGTACAGTAATTTTATGCAGAAAAGATCATTGTCAGGCCTTATCAATTCATGCAACCTGTTCCCAGCTGCCCTTCTTCCCCAGTGCTCCTCAGATTAGCCCCAGGCCTGACTACCCAGCTTAAGATGGCAGCAGCCTTGTTTCTAGTATTCATCCTTACTCTGTGCTCCTCAACCCTTCTCCCTCCACGTCTGGTAAGACCTGTGTGTCTCAGGTGGTAGAGGAGCAACCCCTTCTGCAGGAAACTGAGGTGTCTTGTGGGTGCCTTGAGTGGTGCTCTGAGCAGCCAGATCCAGAAGGTGGCATTCCTGCCACGACAGGAGGGTTGGAACGAGATGACCTTTAGGGTCTCCTCCAGGGCAGACATTGTGTGATTCTGTAGTTGTGTTTTCCAAAGGAGCCTTCAATGTGCCACCCAAAGGTGTGGTGAGTGGATGCAGGTAGCAGGGGTGGGCTGATGGGAAGCAGTCTCTAGGCTGGTAGGATGTTTACAGACTGTGCAGTGGTCTGGTGACCTGCAGCCAGAAAGCAGGCACTGGTATTGCCTTACTGCTGTTTGTTGTGTGCTATTTTAACACAAAGTACACTGTATTTTTAGATAAAAACTAATAAACTCCTAAAAAAATAGTGTTTCTAACTATGAGAGAATAAAGTTTTGTTTTTCAGAAGTAAATGAGCAGAATTCAAAGTGTCTATATGTGTGTACAGCTCTGTGTTTTATATGCCTTTCTCTGAAATGTGGTGGTCAGTAATGACAGTTTTAGATTGCTGTGAAACATTCTATGCTTCTAGTAGCGTTAGATTTGTAAGGAAATAGAAAAATGGAAAACAATAATTTATTGGGTTATGGCATAGAAACATGGAAAGAGTGACTTTGAATCTTAATGTTTTCAATATGATGTCCCAGTTGTGCTCTGTGCTCAAGAGGCTGCTTCAGGACTTTTTGAAAGGCGGTACTTGCTAGAGCTGTCTAGGCACTTTGTAACTCTGTGTGGACACCTCAGGTTTTATAAAAAGGACCAGATTTTCCATATTATGTTAATTTTTAAGGGGATCTGTGGTTTTTAGGGCTCTCAGTGTTCTCTGAAAGTTCTAATGGGTAATGTCATAAACTTCATATTCTGGGTGTGTTTTACCAGAGGTTCAGCTTTGCAAAGCCACCTACAATACTCACTCTTCTTCATGAGAGACCAACTTTTATTACTTGTATTTCTGAAAATGCACAACCTGTAATTTATACTGTAGACAAGAATCTGGAAAAAAAATATTCAACCTTGTAAACATCGGTCTTTTTAAGCTGAGAACTTAATCCACATTAGAGTAGTTTGCTATTTCAATAGAAGTATTGAAAAAGTGTCGGGGGTATTGTTTTAAGTCATTCAGCATGGTCTGGATTTCTTTGATAGTGCGAGTAGTTGTATTACAGCAGGAATTGGAGCATTTGTTTCTTATGTTTCTTGCTGCTGCTTGGACTGTACAAAGTCCAAACGCATTGCCAGCTTTCCCAGCTGAGGAGACAGCCCATTTCACATTAGCTTTAATGCCTCTTCTTTTAAGATGCAGTACACATTGTCTAAACCCAGAGGAGATTCTGCTAGGAAAAGAACATAAATGTTAGGTCCCAAAATCTGGTAGTAAGAGACCTTTTGCCTTTCTCGGAGAGGCAAATTTCCTCCTCCCATTGCCTTCAGAGTGTTTGGGGATGTCTGTTGACTGTAACGCAAGGCTGCTCTGAATTCCAGTAAGAAAAAAAGATGCAGGGTAACGCTGTGTGACATGTCTTAAAAGAAATGATTGCTTGTCTCTCAGATTCGGACAGATGTGATGGTGGGTGCTTTTGTCGCCTGGTCTGTGTTTTCTGTATGTTACAGACCCAGAAGGCTGATGAAATAACTACAGTCTTGTGAGGCTTTTTCCAATTTCTTGAAATTTTTGATGATGTGGTCGAAAAAACCTTCAGTAATTTCACTGAGATTAGGTTGAATCAGTTTTTTGTCCTGGTCAAATCAGAAAATGGGCCGCAAAATTCAGTATTTTTAATAACAGGAATGGAAAGAGCTCTTTGAAAGCTTTAGAACCACCAGATTTAATCTGGAAAAGACACACTCCTTTATCAGCAACTTTTGAGATGCAATGAAAATACAGGTGTTGGAATTCTGAAAACTGTGGTGAACTTGAAATTTTAAAGGGAGGTAGAAGTCTTGTAGTCTATTAGATTTCTGAAAATTTTGTTGACTGGCATTTGCTGTAAGAAAACTCTGAATTAGTGTCCTTCATCTCTGGGAAAACTACTGGCGATTCTCAAGACATTGTAGTCCTCAGACTTGCAATATAAACAGCATGTATAGCCTTCTAACCACCTTGGGTAATGATCTTCCCAGCTGATAGCTGAACCCACAAAAATATGGACTTTGAGGCTATGAGTTTTAGCTTGATATCATACAAGAAGTATTAAGTGTAGGCAAAACAATAGAAAGTGTAATTTTAATTTCTTTTGTAGGGATTTGCATGAACCCTTTCAAGGAGGCCATATGTCTTTCTCCTTCCCCATCTTCTGTTTCTCTTCCTCATATGTTTGGGTTTTTTTTTTAATCTGGAACTTAAGTCTCTTGGGTTTATTTTTTGGGTGGTTTGTCTTTTTTGTTCATCAGATGGATGCTGCATGCGATCAGTTGGTGGGTTTCTTAGTTACTGATCTGTGCAAACAGTCCAGATTCTCTGCATGATAACTGACTTTATGTCTGAGCAAATCTATAGACAGTGAAGCATCACTGAATTATTTGTAGCCAGAAATTGCTGAGAAAAGGAAGATGCAAGGAGAATAAGCAACATGTGAATTCAAAGCTGAATTTGTGGTTTCATGCAAAATGTAGTGCTAATGAAGCTGAAATGTATGGTTTTGCACTACCATCTGTAAATCACACCTCAAAAATCCAGTGTTTCTGTTCTTGTCCAATTTCTGAATGCGTTAGAGCTGAGAACCAAACAGTGGAGTAGCATCAGCTAAAATCTGCAATGGTGACATGATTCAAGATATACCTAGGTAATTAACAGGCTGTCTGGAAATCAGAATGGGAGAGGCAGTTAATATTGCAGAATACCAAATATAGACATTCTATAAGATGTTTTGACCCTGAAATGACAAATCCAAGATGTTCAAATGGTTCAAAAATGTTCTTCTAGTACTTGTAGTGGCAGTAAATAACAAGATACTGGATCTACTGTAGTTTTTAAGTAAAAATGCTATTGTTTTGTTTGGCAGCATATAAAAGCTATAATTACATCGTTGTTTCATTTTTCAGTTTGACTCTAGCAGAGTACCATGAACAGGAAGAAATTTTCAAGCTTCGATTAGGACATCTCAAAAAGGTATGTTTCTTTAATCATGACCAAACCCATGAAATTAGTACTATCAAAATGGAGAGAGAGGTTGTTGAGAGCTGTCTGATTAAAGAACCTAAGACTAAAATTGCTGTGCGACTTTATGCCTGATATTGGCTTTCCTTGTGTTTCTGTTTGTGCAACTTTTCATAAACCCTGGGATTATAGGGAAGCAATAATGAGCCTGTCCAGAACCACTCTACTGGTTCCTCAAATCCTTGTAAGAGTGCTGGCTGAGATGATGCCACCAATCCTGCTCTTCCTCTTCCACTTCCCAGCCTCTCATTTCAGAGCTCAGTGAGCCAGCCAAGTTTGATGTATGGGCTTTTTATTTTAGTTTTTTTGGCCTTTAAGAAGGTCCAGTTCACAAGCTTTGTACTCCTGAATTAATGTAACATTTTCATCGTCTGCAGTATTCATTTCACTTGTTATCAGTTAGCATATCACAAGATAATTACAATTTTTATGATTGTCCTACTTTTATGGAAAATCTGTTCTCTGTCTTAAATTATTTGTGCAGTCAGATATTTTACTCTAGTCTTTGACTTTTGAAAAAACCTTTTTTTTGAACCCCATTATTCTAATAAATCCATGTAGTGAGATATTTATTATATGAAGAAACTTTTGCTCATTCAAGCTAAGATTTTAAGGAATAATGTGTAAAATGGAATGGCAGTTGATGCAGAAATACCTCAACAAGAGGGAAAGAAAGGGACTTGCATGTGCTGAGTAGTAGTTCCTGAGTTGTTGAGTCAAAACAGGTTGTCGTGTTTTTCCCCTTGAAATGTTGCAAGAGTCTGACTCAGGCCTGTTCTCTTCAAATGTACAAGCCACCTGTTATAAATCCTAATATAATAAACTGAACTGAGGCCCTTGAGAAAGCTGCAGCTGTTTCTAAAGAATATGACAGGAAAGTACTTGAATCTGTAGTAGGAAATCTGCATATAATTTGCTGGCACTAGTGAAGTAGACTGCCCACATTGTTCTCCATTGTTAATGGTTTAGAAGCTCCAGTTTCTAAAATTCTGTTAGGAAATTCTGTAGGGTTTTATTTTTTTTTCCATGCTTTAACTTTATGGAAGTCTAATGGGAATTTAAAATTATAGATGAAATAAACTGTTACAGGGTTATTTAATACCGGAATTTTGGTTTCACCTTTGAGCATCAGTGCTGGAGTACTTTGCAATAGATGGAAATTCCTTGACTAAATGCCAAGGATAACAAGAGTTATTCTTAGCAAATCATATTTGAGTATATCTGAAGAAAACAATAAAAATGCATTTTTACGTTATAATTCTTAAGTGTGATACAGATTTTGTCATTAACTAAGCAAACCAATTTTGTTACTTTCATTTTACATGGCTGTATTTCTTCCCCGTGCTTCTGTGCTATTTACATTTTTTTTCTTCATTCCTTCAGCAAATGCTGTTTTGCTGACTGTTCCTCTTCCTTTTCACTCTTGAGATGCTTTCCTGGTGCTCTCATTTTTGGTGCCCTGTACATGCTGCCACCACCAGTTTTCTTTTCCTACTGCTACCCAGGAAATTCTTTTCCAGCTAGTTGCTTTGGTCCTGGAGAGAGCCTCTTGTTTTCTCACTCCCTTTTATATAGCAGTGACCTGAGGCAGCTAAGCTGGTTCATTCTTGCTTAAAGGTATTCACAGCCTGAGTGTCCTAAATAACAGCTGGAAACAATGCAACCAGCCAGTTCTCTTTGGACTAACATTGGCCTATGAACCACATTTTGAGAACCACTGAATTGCATAATATATGAACAAAAAGGTCCAAAAGAGGCATAACTGATGGATTTTTTTTTTTTTGTTTGCCTTTGGGAAGAACATAGACAATTGTGTGTATAAGTGTGTGGCCTCTTGTGAGGGGAGAAGGACTAAAATTCTTTACAAAGGACTACTGGGTTATGAGGAACTGCCTCTCATTTCAGGGAATTTAACAGAACTGCAGGGATGTACCTAAATATAGAAAAAAAAGAGTTTAATATAAACAGGAAAAAACCCAACTCTTGACATTGTATCTTAGGAAAAATAAATGGTCCACCCAGATCTGCTGGCAGATTAGTGCTACTTACTCCAGCTTTTAAATTATTGGGAATTTGATTTTTATATCCTCCATGGAGGTTCATCTCATGTCTTGTTTTGGGATGACAAGTTTTTTCCATCACTTATGGGGATAGTTTCAGGATATCCACTGAAATAATCTAGTCCAGACTCCTCAATTAATTGGATATGTGGTCATTTAATACATATTTTAGATCATACAAATACAGTTGTTGCTTCAGGATATGGGTTTATGGAAATACTTTATCATTATGGCATTTTCTCTCTACCTTGCTGACTTGTGCCTCCATCCCCTTGTACCATGGCTTGTTGCCCTGTTCTTTTACCAGAACCCCCAGGTGGTACAGTCAGAGAATAAACTGGATTGGAGAACTGATCCAGCTTCTTTCAAAAAACAAATATGTATTTTTTTTGTGATGCTGGTTTCTTTTTTTCTTTTTTTTTTCCTTCTGCCTGTTTTGTTGTTTTGGTTTTTTTTCTCTTAAAGAAAAGCTTGATTAGTATTCCAGTTTGATATACCATGTGGCTGTGCAAAAGGCTCTGCCAAAATAACAAGAGGTGCTGACGGGTGCTGCTACTAAAAAAATATATATCAGATGCCAGGCCTTCTTCCTTCTCAGCTAAAATAATTCCATAAGTATGAGCTTTCTGATAGGGACTAATTTTGTCTCCCCTTGCTTCAAATTTTCAGGTTCTAGAGGCACTAACTCTGAAATCAATATAACCCTGCATACAATCTTTCAATGAGTGTGTTTCTCAGTTTAAGTATAGATACATAGGGTTCCTCAAATTCAGCATCATGAAATCTTTTTGATTTTGGAGGACCTGAGTAAATAATTACTTCATTGTTTCCTAGTGCACAGCATAAAGATGAGATAAAATGAAGTGCTGAAATCAGTTAAGGAATGTGCTCCTACCTGACATGCTTCTTTTGAAGTTGTGCTTAAAATCTTACGCAATACACATTCTTCATTTGTAATTTTAATAAGATACAAATGGAAAAATCGTTTCAAATTAGATTGGTTTTGGTGTCTTGTATCAGCTCCTTAAGAATGTTTCTGCTGTAATGATGTGCTCTTTTATTCTTTTACTTGATTTGCACTTCAGCCTTAAAATATTTTACATGTCTTTCCTTAATCTGTCGGTTTGTACAGAATCTATAATTGCCCATGTCTCAGTTTTTTCTTTTTTTGTGCATCAATTTCAGACTGCTTCCCAGATAATTTATCTCCTTGGCTGAGGTACAAAACGCAGCTGCCTCTCATTTCAAATAGCATCCCTACAGTGCAGAACAAAACCATGAACATCCCATTACCTGTGGGCTCATGAACAGAAAAATTTCTTGAAGCACGCTTTTGCCTTATCTTTCTCACTTTTTCTGGCTTTAAGAGAAAAGCAGTGCTTTCTTCTAGTTCAGCAGGGTTTTGTAATGTAATGTTCCTCCATCACCACTAGTATTGATGCAGGGGTAAAAATACCCTTTTCAAATGGGAAGTAAAATGAGCTTTTATATTTCCTTCTTTTCATTTGCAGGAGGAAGCTGAAATACAAGCAGAACTTGAACGTTTGGAAAGAGTTAGGAATCTTCACATAAGAGAACTGAAAAGAATAAATAATGAAGATAATTCACAGTAAGAGTCTTTACAGTCTTAATTCTGCATGTCTGTTTTTAAAGTAATTCTCTAATTTTACCTATAGGAGAGAGACTTGTTCATAATTTCTTTTTGGTTTTCTATGTTTATGTATGTATTTTAAACACCAATTTATTTAAACTTAACTAAAATTTCCTATAATTTGGTAAATTTATTAATGTTTCCGTTGAATGT
This sequence comes from Bombycilla garrulus, assembly GCA_013400315.1. Classification (NCBI taxonomy): domain Eukaryota; kingdom Metazoa; phylum Chordata; class Aves; order Passeriformes; family Bombycillidae; genus Bombycilla; species Bombycilla garrulus. Next base: position 88,045 of record VXBU01002479.1, read on the forward strand.
GCAAGAAGTAACATACCTACTCAGCTTCAAGAGCAGAAACTTGCTAGACCACATTACTAAGCCAAAAAAAACCCACTTGTGAGATAACCTAATGCAGTTCACTTAGCTGATAATAATGCAAGAAAATGACAGGGAGGTTTGATGCACCAGCAGCAATTTTGTGCTGCACTCTAGGATTAGTTTTGTGTTTATAGCACGGTGATTTCATTCCTACTTGGTACAGGTACAGCAAAAAGCCATATTGTGTTGTTACTTTGTTATTTTAACCTTGAATGGCGCTGTATCACAATGTTAAATTGCTACATAAATGAACTGGTACTGTGTCGTTTTGATGGTTATAATTACCTAACTTAAAGAATTAAGTCTGATTTCCATGATGACAAATACAGACACCACAGTTTCACCAACACTTTCAGCTGGCCCTGTTGCTTAAAAGGAACTGGTTCAGTCTCTCCCTGGCTACTTAGCCCTGTTTTCTTTCACATGCTTGCACAGTGGCATTTCTTTACTGAACCAATGCTGGAAATTGATCCAAATTAAAACCAGCTCCTGTGGTTTATTTTCCTGGATTAATTTTAATCCAGGATCAATTACCTGTTCTAATTCTTTGCCCAGTTGCAAAAATATTTATGCTGCCATGAGGAGAGAAGGCAGCGCAAGGATGGAATGAGCCAGGGGGAAGGACATGATGGGACTGGACTTCTCACTTTCTGCACTAGGAAATGTTTATGAAACAGTAGCCTTAAGCCTTCAGGATTCTATTTTGTTTTATTACTTTGTAGACAAAATAGAATTATGCATACACTAAGGCTTTTAAATATTAAAAGAAAAAGATGTGAAATTGTGCCGAACTCTTCTGATGGTACCTACCATGCAGTATTACAGAAATTTTTTGTTACCATGTGGCTTTAGTGCTAATTGATAGCTAAATTGTTTTGCGTTTTGAGTATGAAGAATAATGGGTGTTGATACTTACATATTGATGGCAGAGTATTTTCTTTTTAAAAATATACTATCTATTTTAAAATAAAAATATACTATTTTATTTTAAAATAAATGTCCTACAACAAATAAACAAGCAGGTTAAATTACAGCCTTTTAAAATCTTCAATGTCTGCATTAGAATAGGTTTTTAAAAAGGATCCTTCAACAATAAAGAATAAAGGACAAGAAAAATGACAGGCTTGAATATGAAAATACTCCATATGTGGGGCAAAGGATGTCAAAATTACAGTCACAGGATGTGGACAAGCAGAATAGTGCACTTCACTGCTCATTCTCTGCATTCAATGCTGACTCATTTGATGGTACAGAATGAAAAGCTTTAAACTGTGTGTTCATGTTTTTGTGGGACTTCAGACAAGTATTTGGCAAGTGGCCAAGCCACAGCTTATAATCATCATGTAGAAGAGAGAGGCAATGGAGAAATAATTTAGGTCTGTAGCCCCTGATGTCTTTGCTGATGTGTCTTGGTGGTGTGGCTGTTTGGTAAGGGGGAGAGTTCTCTGCCAAAACAGCTCTGGATTCTGACTCAAATCCTGGTAGGATTTCCACTTCCAGCTGTGATGTAAAGCTAAGCCCATTTCCTTGTTCTAGTAACAAATCCATCTACCCATGGGTAAACTTGTATGTCTACAGCTGCACTGGAATAATGGGACAAGTTGGGAGTGTGGGTTTGGGCTTCTCTGCCTGCCTTTGGAGCCCACGTGAAGTTGGGGTGCAGGTTCTGAGCCGTGGAGTAGCAAAAGCAGTGGAGAGGCAAGGTGCTAAGATTGACAAGAGTGGCCTACTAGAGGTACACATCTAGTAGAAAGACCATAAAAAAAAAAATTGGGCTACTGGTCATGTGACATCAAGTGCCTAATGATGCTGCTTCTAAGTTGTTTTTTTTATTCTACACAGAATGTATTGATTACTGTTTGTGGTTTCTTTAAAAGATACTTAGCATTGAAATATGTGTCTTTGTAGTGAATGAAAAGGGAAGTTTTATTTCTAAAAGGGGCACAGTAAGCAGGAATATGCGTTTTCTCTCAAATACTCGACTACCTATGACCAGACTTTCAAAACTGTAGAGAATATGGAAGGATGGGATGAGCTATTGGCAGACTGGCCTTAAACTCTCCTTTAAAGTTTTCTGTGGAATGTAACTGGCAGCTTGCCTTGGATTCTTGCCTTGTCTTATTGTTGTACTAAGAATGTGATGAATATTCAGATCCCTTCCCTCTGATTGGATGGAAGAATATATTTTGTCTCCCATAAATTTTAGGAGAGAGAGTATGGTCCTTTTTCTTGGTCTGGCAGCATCATTTTTTAAACGGAAGAAGTGTTTCATTTTGCTTTTGCTTAGAGTGCGAGCAGATAGTAATTTCTTTTGTGTGTTTTCCCCATATTGCTGTTCCTGATTTGTTTTAACTTCTTAGTGTTATATAAAATCCATTTTTTAAGAAGAGGCAGTAATATACAACATATCTGGTCATGTTTTGTGTGAAATTGGAAGAATGTCATTGTTGTCTGTTCCAGAAAATTTAAGTGTGAGTCTTCTCTAAAATTTGTTACAACAAAGAGAGACCCGTGTATCACGTATTTAAATTTAAACATACTTTTCTTATCCTCAAAAAATAAATAGAGAAAAATAACAAAATGTTTGCCAGGATTGACTGTTTTGATGACAGTGTTGTGATAGTACGTGTAAACTAAATGGTCAAAATGTACTGACATTGGTCATGTTGTATAGTGGTGTCAAGATTTCTTGTGCTGTAATGTTGCTGAGCATATTATATGTTGTTCCTAAAAAAAACCCACTTTATTTGGTCAGTAAAACTAAGAAAATTACATTTTAGATGCCACTTGTATACCTTAAACAGAATAAAACCAAATAAAACCTTTTTTTTTTCTTTCAAGATTTAAAGATCACCCCACATTGAATGAACGGTATTTGTTACTCCATTTACTTGGCCGAGGTGGCTTCAGTGAAGTATACAAGGTAGAGTTTGTTGAGTCTGATAAATCTAATTTTTGAGCCATGTACATTTAATTTGGGGGGTACAAAATGGTAATTAAGTAGAAGGATTGTAATGGGTTGACCAGACCTCGATTAACCTGTGGAGGGAGGTAGCATGACAGTAGCCTTGTCAATAGACTTGTGAATTACATGCCAGCTTTTTTCCTCACTTTATTGGGTGTTATTTTTATCACCTATGACTATAACTTTGCCATATTCGTGCATTTCTTTTTTAGGCTTTTGATCTTTATGAACAAAGATACGCTGCTGTGAAGATTCACCAGCTTAACAAAAGCTGGAGGGATGAAAAGAAAGAAAACTACCACAAGTAAATATTAATTACTTACGCTTCAGACGTTAAGCTTAATAGCATTTTGTTGATTGTAGAAGGTTAATGTATCCATCTTCTTTTAGACATGCCTGCAGAGAGTATAGAATACACAAAGAACTGGATCACCCCCGAATAGTTAAACTCTATGACTACTTCTCCCTGGATACAGATACGTAAGTAGAACTTGGCCAGGATTTTAGTGCTGTATATTAGATAAACAGAAATGAAGAGTATTTGAACAAAAATAACATATGTTCTTGCTTTCAGCCAAAACATTTAAAAAAACCCCACACTAGCTGCAGAATTTTGTCTGCTAAATATTACAGGCCTTCTATAAGGGATGAAGAGTGTTTTGCAACACCTGACTGGTGTCGAAAGGCTGCGATACCTTAGACAATTTTCCAAGACTAAATGACATCAGGAGCATTACTAGCCTCAAGTGTAGCCCCTCGTGACTGGGCTGCACCTCTTTGCATGAAATTGTCCCATCTTAAGGGATAGTTCAGGTATTTTGATTTTGAGAAATGTGTCTACTGTAGAGAGGCTTTTCTTAATGTGTCATCCATATGGATGCATTCTCTCTCTTAGTGAGTATGAATGTTCTGATTTGCATCGGTTTTCATAAGCTAATAGTTACACCATGTGTTCTATGAACAATTTCATTCATCTATTTTAATGTGCAGGCAGCCATTCTTAAACTTGTCAGAATGAAACTAGGTTGTCATGTCTGTTTCTGATTGTGCAGTATGATACATTCTTTCGTTTTGTCTCTCTAAATTCTGCCCTAGGTTTTGCACGGTTTTAGAATACTGTGAAGGCAATGACTTGGATTTCTATCTCAAACAACATAAATTGATGTCAGAGAAAGAAGCTAGGTCCATTGTAATGCAAATAGTAAATGCACTACGGTATCTCAATGAGATCAAGCCCCCTATTATACACTATGATCTTAAACCAGGTAAGTGAGAAGTGTTATGATTGAAAATGTAATTTAGTTTTTATCCTTTATTTTGTTTGTAATTCATGCCTGAAAATGCCAGAGTTATCTTCTGTGTGTCAGGGTTATTGTAAACAACTGGAAAAGTATGTACTTTTCTTCAGAATTTCATTGCCAGAATCATCTGCCTTTTCTGTGGAAAATGTTTGTTACAACTTTTCTACTTTGCGTTATTTTGATTTGATTTTGTAGGAAAAAAATCATGTATCTATTAGCTACATGCATGCAGTTAGCAGTATAAACAGATATGATCAGTAGCAGGGTCAGTCCTGTCTGGTAGTTGTGGAATGCTGATGTGTAATTAATTTTTCCCATATGTTTTTTTAAACCTGTAAATATGTAATCAATCCCTTTCAGCATCCCAGCATAAGCACTCCAAAATAGGACTTTACAGAGAGCTTGCTTTACAATGAATAATAAATATTTTTATAAACAATATTTGTCTTGATTCCATGGCCTTTGTTTTACCATCTTGCATGAATGATGCTTATGTTCTTCATGTGCTTAATCTACTACGCTTCCAAGTGTGGGGTTTGTAAAGTAAGTCTTAGTGCCAGGCTGTTTGCTTTCTCTTCTGTAATAAACTGTTCACACAGATTTCTCATGTCTTATGAAATTGTACAGAATGTATTCCTAGTCTCGTTAGTTTTTGTTCTCAGAGGAACTTCATCAAATAATTTTCATATCAAGAAATTATTGTACAACTTTAACACATGGAGTAAGATTTGTTGAATTGCTGCAATTTCTTCGCACAATTTTGTGGCATATGCAAACCCTGAAAACTGTAGTGTAGGGTTTGTTCTGGCAGAAAAATAATGAAACTTGCTTGTAATTAGTATACTGCTCCATTCTGATGTTTCCTCACTCCATTTTGGTGTTTCTTTGCTGACCAGCCAGCTGAGAGAGCCATTTCAGATCATGATGGTAACCTAGAGAGCTGCTGAAACTGCACAGAAACTTGTCATAGCCAAGTTACTCTAGATTTGAGGATGTAAAGATTATGTAAATATATTTCAGTTGGTTCAAGCGTGGTGCTAATAATACTAAGGCTGTGGGTTTGGTCGTGGGTCCCTTTTAACCCAGACTATTTTATGGTTCTGAGTCTTTGATTCTGTAAAATTGTTACTTACCCTCATGAAGTTAGATGTTCTTGAAAATTGAACATGGTTTTAAAAATAAAAGATTCCGTTAGCTTTTTTGAAGTAATTTTTCTTTCTTTCTTTCTTTTTTTTTTTTTTCCTGAATAGGTAATATCCTTCTTGTAGATGGAACAGCATGTGGAGAAATAAAAATTACTGATTTTGGTCTGTCGAAAATAATGGATGATGATAGCTATGGCGTGGATGGAATGGATTTAACTTCACAGGGAGCAGGAACTTACTGGTAAGGTCTGGTTTCATTTTGCTCTTTAGACTTTGGCTCATTGTTCAGATTTTAGAAATGCTGTCTTATAAAGCAAATTTGGAGAGACAATTAGGACAAAAAATATAATCATGGATGGCAAACAAGAGTTTTGTTCACTACTGTGATGCTGATATTCCCAAATGGTTAGAAGAAAAACATAAAAAGTAAAATAAGAGTGTGTGTGTTATTTATTTTAAAAATATGTGTGTGTATATATATATAAAAATGTGGAGATGATCACTGTGGTTTAGAAACATGGTTTCCTCTGAAGAAGCAGGTATTTAATCTTTGGCTGCTGGTGGTTGAAGACATTTGACAGAGCTATGTGATTAAGTGTGGGTGCTTAGTACTTGGGAATTGTAGAACAGGGATTCCCATCAGGTAATGTCCTTAGGACAAAAGAGTATTCACTCTTCCTTCCTAAAGGTTAGTCACAGCTCAGCGGCTTTGATTTATTTTTTGTGTACTTGCATGCTCATCCAGTTTTAGAGCTGCCAATGCATAGGAATACCAGTAAGCATTTCATTGCTTACAGAAAATCTGCTTTTAGAATTTGGTCTCTGAAGATGCAGATTCTTCGTGGCACAGTAGCTCTTTGAGCCTGGGTGTGTGCTGGCTGTGTCAGGATGGGGGGATTAGAAATCCTGTGCTGGCCAGGTTGTTTTAAGTCATTTGCTCTGCTGAGAAGCCAGTGTCATTCCCATTTGCTTTCCCATACTCAGGAGTTGTATGTAAGAAGGTTTTTGCCATTTCCTTCAGAGTTTTTAGAAAAGGAAGCACATACTCTTCCACAAGTTCCACTGTGCACATGCTGTGGAAAAATGATTACTCAAGTTGAAGCACTTTAGAAGTGTTAGGCTTTTGCTACTCTTTTTAATGCTTTACCTATTTAAACACCAGTTTAAATATTTTATTTTAGGAATATATATCAGAAAAGTTTTGGCTTTTCGATTTCATCTAGAATGCCTCAGGCACTAGTGGTGCTGCAAACTTAAAAGTAAAAAAAATCTCTAATCATTATAGATTCATGATGAATCTCTGCATTTCTAATTCATGCTTTCTCTGAGCCCAAAATCTTCATTAGGGATGGAAATACTTAGACTGATTTTGAGGTTGGGAATGAGTCTGTTCAGAGTACATTGCACAAACTGTCAGCAGCATAGCCCTGAAAGGGATTTCCTCAGTCCCTGGGTCCAGTTACCTGCCTTCCCAGGCAGTTAGGTTATATTATCTCTTTGGTAAACTTCTGGATGTTTATGTTTAATTTAGTTAGTGTTTTGGCCCCAGCAGTCTGATTTGAAGTGTCTTCTGTAACCTCAGTTCTCTGATCATTAGAAACCTAATCCTCTAATTTACAGACTGTGTATATTTGGGGCCAGTTTATACTTGTTTGTTCCTGTGCTAACATTGTCCTCCCTCAAGTAGCTTGTGGCCCTTTCCTAGTACTTGCTCCTTGGTGGTTTTGTAGCCTTAATTTTATTTTTTTTTTTCCCTGAACTGTGGGCTGTCCATTCTTCAGGTCATTTTAGCAACCTTCTTTGCATTTGTATCACTTTCAGATCACTTGTTTTGATTGTTGTAATCAAAACTGTAGACAAGTATTCCAGAAGAGAATTTGTGATACTGTTTAAAATGGTTGCATTTTCATCTCATTTTTCTGCCTATTTCCATTTCTACAAATATTTCTTCAAAGTTTCTGTTTAAGTCTTATATGTTGTTGATGAAAGAGTGCCTGTTCTGTAGTTGCCCTAATAGTTTTTTGCCTTTCTCAACTTTAAATATTACAGTCAATAACATTTGACTGCCCTTAAATTAATACATTTGGAAGGTTTTTGTTTGCTTGGTTAGAGGAGGTTCCATTTCATAAGTTATTCTGTAATTCAGTAATTACATGGGAACTTCCTCAACTTTCATTAAATGAAGTTCTCTTTCTGCAGAATTTAGGGACGGAAATAACAGACACCTTTGTCTATCATATACCCCTCTGGATAATGCTACCATTTTTTACTAAAACCTTGGGTAAAGGCTCTTTAAGCCATATCTGCATTTTCTTTGATTCTTAACCAGGTCTTCCTGTGAAATACCCTATTTGGCTTTCATCTTCTCTTGCTTTGATAGATGGCTTCATATTTAACCTGGGGTCCCAATTAAAAAAAAAAAAAGTGATAATTGGCGGTTTAGGTAAAAAATGTTTGTATCTGTGCTTGTGAAATAGACCCCTCTATTGGACTAAGTGTACAAAAACTGTAATTTCACTTTTGGTGGGTTGCAAGGTGATGGAATGCAGATTGTAGGGCAGCAGTGCAGTTGTCAAAAGCTCAGAGATGTGCAGGTGATAACTGAGCACATTCTAGTGATGCCACACTTACACACTGAAATGCCTGCTTTGTTTTCCAGGTACTTGCCTCCAGAGTGTTTTGTAGTTGGCAAAGAGCCACCAAAGATTTCTAACAAGGTCGACGTGTGGTCAGTTGGAGTAATCTTTTTCCAATGCCTTTATGGTAGGAAGGTAAGGAAAACTTGAGAAAATCCAAAGATTTTTAATGTAAGTGTCAGTTCTCAATAGATTGTGAGTTACATTTGTAAGAACATGAATCTAAATGGAAAATTATTTGTGTTTCTTTCTGGTGGTGTACAGTGATTTTGGAAAAAAAATTAGAAAATCTTGCCTCTAACTTTTTTTTTATTTGCAGAATAGTTGGCAGTTTGTATTAACACTGCAACAACTTAATATAGGATAAATATGAAATCAAAGTAGTTGGATAAATCTCCTGAAAAAAATCATGTGCTTGTTTTGCAGCCATTTGGCCACAATCAATCACAGCAAGATATCTTACAAGAAAATACAATATTAAAAGCTACAGAAGTTCAATTCCCTGTCAAACCTGTTGTAAGCAATGAAGCCAAGGTAACTCTTACTATAATCTCTGAGTAAAATATTCATCTTAAAGAATTCAGCTGTACAATTGTTAACCTGAGAATGCTGTGGGACATAATAACTAAGAATGTAAAAAAACATACTTGAGAACTAGTATTCAGATGTTTTTATTTAAGCAACCTTATTCTGGGACTTCTCAAAATCATGTACTTCAAAGCAAAATATATATTTTTTTCCCCAGAAATTTGCAAGTGTTTTTTAAGTAGGCCACCTCAAAAATTGTCTGGTTTACTTTTTTCCCAGAGGACCTTATGTGTCTCATTCAGGCTCTCTCACATTTCTTGTGAAATGTTGCTGCTAACAGTAGCAAGCTCTTTCTGTAAATAGTGGATGTTATTCTCTGCAGCATTATTGGCTAGACTTGACTACCAGGTACCTGAAGGATATGACCTCTAAAACTCCTCCCCTTGAAAGGTTGTAGTATGTGTGTATTAACTTAAATCTGAGAAAAATAGTTGATCTGCCACAAAGGTGTCAATTCCTCTCCACAGATTGGCTATTCAGAAACAGATTAAGGTGGTTTTCCAAATGATTACTACTGCGAGCATCTGTAACACAAATCCAGTTCTATGAAAGTGGAAGAAAGTACTGTATGTTACTTGCTTGTAGAAGCTCTCCCAATTTTTGAAAGATATATTCATGACTAGATGCAATAGATGTGTTCTTTGGGAAAAAAAAAAAAGCCAAGATAGTAGAATGCTTATTCAAGTTTCAGCAACTAATTTAACATACTTAGATTTGGGACACAAGATGCCAAAAATTTAGGAATGTTAAGGATCAGCTTCTAAAAATTAAAAGGAAAGGAAACGTATTTCTAGAGGCAGTAACTTTGCAAAAAAAAAAAAAGTTTTTGGGTACATAA
>VXBU01002479.1:98627-178616 GCA_013400315.1 Bombycilla garrulus
TTGGGTACATAAACTTGCTATTACAAGTGGTGGTGTATTTCTGTTCATTATATTTCTAAAAGTAGTTTTAGTGAGAGAGTTGCAGTTAAGGTTATGAAAAACTGGTTGAAAAATTGTAGTTAGAATTGGGAGGTTTTTTTATTGAGGTTTTTGTTTGCTGTTGGTTTTTCACTAGCATTTGCAAAAGCTATCCCTTGACTGCAGTTGACAAATATGCATCATGTTATGATAGCTTTACATAGTAAGAGTTCATATCTGTGCCTTCTAACTTTGCATTTCTTTGTAATTAGTGATTTTTATATAGAGGATGTTAGGAAAGAGTAGACAGTTCAGCATGAAGAATGGGCAACTTTTTGCATTCTCTCCATGTTTTTACATGCTCTGTTTGTTTGAAAGGCTAAAATAAATTTCCAGTATTCTCCACTCATATTAATTGTCATGATAGCTGTGAGGAAGAGGGGGGGAGAGAGAGGGAGAGATTATTCTTTGGTGGGAATGCTATAAAACAATTTCAGACTAACTTCTCAATGCAGGCCATTTACAATGACTGTGTAGAATCCAAATTGTTTTTCAGATTTATAGGCCTGGCAGATAGAAAAGAGCAGCTTGTAAACTGAAATTCTGATTTGGAAAACACAGAGATTAAATAAATATGGAACCTCAAATGACACTGTTAGTTTTCAGACTGTAACTGTCCTTTGGTCCTCCTCACTGTTTCCTATTTTGTGCAGAAGTCTCCTTTGCTTCACACTAGCGTGGCTACAGTGCCACAAAACTGTGAAGTATTTTAAAAATATTTTAGACACAAACTGTTACTCTGAGGATCTTGCAAATAACTGTTTACAGTTCATTTATTTTGAAGGATTTACTGTGAAGAATTTGATTAAAATCTGTAACATCCAAGAACATGTGAATATCTACTAACAGATGTGCATGGTTTTTATATTGTACCTTGTTCATGCTGGATATGCAAATGATAGAAGTAAATTCTAGCATGATTCTTTGGGACTTGTATCACAGATTTTTTTCCTTTAATCTCCAGTTTTTAATTGGAGCAAAGAACAAACAGCTGAACAGATTTATCAAAGAAGATATATGTAATTCTTTTAAATTAAGTTCTAAATCAAGTAATGATGTGCTAATCAGTTCTGTAGCAATAATAAGGATTTTCTATCATTAAACATTGAAGCCCAGTCTCTCAGGAGACCAAATGTTCTGTGTGTGCTGGACATAAGACTTGACAGAAACTTTCAGCACAAAATGATTGGCATACACTTTATGGACCTAAATGTAGGGGTGACATAGTGAATTTAGCTACAGAGTTTTTTCAGTTGATTAGATAATTTTAAGCAGGTGTGATTGAGTTTTTCATGGGAAGAGAGTTTCAGCAAGGTAGTGGCTTCCTAAATATTCTTTATATCATGGCTATTGAGCATGGCAATCATCAATGTCAGTTTCATGTTTTGCTGTACCCTGTCATGGCACGTCTGGAAATGCCTGTTTTCAAAAGTCAGCTGAAGCATTGAAATTCTGTCTCTGCATCATTCACCTGTTCTTCTCCTTTCAATGGTTTTAGAAGCTCACTGGAGGAAGTAGAAAGGTCTCCTTTTTCAGTCCTCTGACACTTGCTTCTGGTTTTTATTGGTCTGTTTAGGCATAAAACATGCAAAAGTCTAATTGGCTGGGGTGCTAATGTTTTACTTGTAAATATAGTTCCTAAACATGGAAATACATATTTGAAGTGTGATTATTTGAAACCAATTAATTTGCTGATTTTTTTCTTTCTGCTGTGCTGTTACATTTCTTCAGTGGGCTCAGCAGTAAAATGTTACATTGACATTTCAATTGAGTTATTTAAGAACAAGAACTTGTTCAGAAGCTGGTTTATCCAGGAGGACTTGCCTGTTTGCTGGAAGGCAAATGTAAATATTGGGAATGTTACAGTAACTTTCTCCGTTTCTTTTCTAGGCCTTCATCAGACGCTGTTTAGCATATCGAAAGGAGGATAGATTTGATGTCCACCAGCTGGCTAACGATCCTTATCTTCTCCCTCATATGAGGAGATCAAATTCTTCAGGAAACTTGCATATGACTGGCCTAGCAGCATCCCCTACACCACCTACTTCAAGCATTATTTCGTACTGAAATTTCTCCAGCTGAGGAATGGGATGATACCTTTGTTTAGTTTTCAGATGCAGACTTGAGCTTGAAAAGCATTTGAGTGTTTTTACACAGGACGAGTTTGATAACTGTGTTTTCAGACTGAAGTCCTCCTACATAGTGTCATTTGTATGATTGGAATGGATCACCGACTGTGAATAAATGTACCCTTCTGAGAAACACCCTTAAACGTTGGAGGATGAAGGATGACACTTCCTGTTACAAATTAACAGGTATACTGTGTTTAAGATGGAAGAAAAGGTTTTTAGTTTTTTTTTCTGGGGAACATTGTAAATAATCTTTTTAATACTTTAAAGTACATTTGGTGGATACTGGAAAGTTCTAACATGAAGGGTAGTTTTTCATTATTTAAATAAAAAAAAGGTAGTGAGCAAATTTGAAAACACAGGAAAAATTTTGTGCCTGGTTATAAACTAAATGAACTGCCATCTTTCCAAGACATTGATCTTTCGAAACCAAAGTAAGGAGTGTGTGACGGTGAAAGATAATGTTCAGCATCAGATTTCTCAAATAAAATTGGAGTATTTTATTTGGCTACTCAGGCTTGTACCTCCAGAAATGTAGTGGTGTTTCACTGAATTTAGATTGGAAGGGTGATGTGGAATTCCTGGTACTTATTTCTCAAATAGATTGCTAATTTTGAAATCCATTCAGTTTTTTAAAAATATTATACTTGCTGTGGTATTGAAACTTGTGAAACCTTCCAGGCTTCTAATAAAAGCAAGCAACAGTATGAAACCAAATGCAAACAGGTCATGTATAATGTTCTATGCAGGAATAATGATAAATTCCCTTCTAGCTCTATTGTAAATTGTTGTACAGATGTCACATTTTCAGTTAAATTTCAGCAACTTATTCCTGTACAAATGTTTAAAGTATGGCTTTTTCTAATTGGATATTGTATTTTTTTTAAGTCTCCCTCAAGGCGCTTCTAATTGCTGCTAAATGATGTTGCTTTTACTTTTACAAGAGTCAAATGACCTCCTTAAGGTGCAAGTCAACTGTCCGAGAGACTGAGAATAGGCAATCTGTTAACAATCAAGGTATGTAAAGCAGATCTGTGTTGGCAATATACAGTACAGTTCTTAAAGTCAGTTTATTGCGTTCTCATCCTGCAGAGCGCATTGATAATAGATGTAGAAGTTGCTCATGGTTATTCTCTATTTCTGGAAGTTCCTATCAACAAGGAAATGTTTCTTGTGGCTTGTACAGATATTTTAAAATGTGAAACATTTTCTAACTGCCTTGTATGGTAGAAACTTATTTTTCAGAACAGTGTATCTCTCTCCTGTTCACTATTCTTTTTACTATCCCATTCTTGATGCTGAATACCTATATGTAATTTTGTCCATGTTGCAGAAAGAGGAGGCTGTACTACCACAGGTTTTCATTTAGTATTGTACAGTTAAACTGTTGCTCTTGTTTCTGATGTTGCAAGCCATTTTGTTTTCATTGTATATAAAGAAATGTTAACTGTCTCTTTAAGATGCTGCTGAAATTGTAGAGAATGTAGCCAAAACAGTAATAAACAACGGCAGTTGAAATTTCAAGGTTTTCATTGTGTGCTTTTACATTTTAGCAGGGGGCAAATCACATAACCATATCAGTGAGCAACATGAAAATATTTAAAGCAAGCTCTTCTTAATTACCAACAAAAGGTCAATAATGCAATAATTAATTTAAGTAACATTGGAGGTGAAAGGGGAAGATTCCATGAAACTTAAACCATCTGTCATGATGAGGTAACAAAACTTCATTTGATTGAATCTTAGACCACAGAGTAACAACTCGTATTTCAGTGGTCGTTTCTAAATTACTGAGCTAAGATTAGCTCATTAGACTCAAACAGAATGCTGGGACTCCATCCTTTTCGCTCTGCAGCAAGAGACCGAGTGCAGAGTCCTAGGAGAATGTGCTATAGCTGTAAGTTCTCATTAGATTTCATTCCTTCTTATTTTGCATGTTGATGACTGAAATTGAATCGACTGTTTTCCCACACGGAAATACATTGGATAGTGTGAACTGTGTTTTTATTTCGTGGAGGCTGTTCAATATTTTGACCTTCTGAAGAGTGCTCTTGGCGCTGGCGGGAAGTCGGGGAATACATGGTGGCAGGGCAGGCACCCGTGTGGCAGCTTGTGCAGCTGACTGCATGTCTTAAAATCAGCAGCCCCGAAAAGGAAGACATGTTTTGGAATTTAAAGCATCCTGCGTGTTCCTGCGCCAGCTTTGATGTCTTCCCGAACGTGCGAAAACCACAGGCCTGAGGCGGGGCCGCCATCACGGCCTGGTCTTTCTTCCCCATCCCACAGCTCCCGCGGCCGGGCGGGGCTCGGCACACGCAGCCTGGGGAGAGAAGGGCAGGGCAGGGCCGGCAGGGCCCCGCCAGCGCTGCTGCTGCTCCGTGCGCTGCATTCCGGCCCGGCTGCAGCTGCTGCTGGCGGGGCAGAGGAGCTGCGGCCCCGCGGGGCCTCGGCTGGGCAGGTGCAGCACCGGCCCCGCGGCCATCTTGTGTGGCGGAGGGGTTCGGCACCGAGGGGAGTCGCCAGCGAGGTGAGAAGTGTCTCTTGGTCTTTTATTACTCTTCAAAGAGCCCTCAGGACTTGGTGCTCTTCTCCAGAAGTGGGATATTGCATTGGGAAGGGAGACTGGAAGGCCTGGTGGGGTGGGGAGCTGGGCTGGGCATCAGAACAGGGGACCCTCAAAATTTGGAGCCACTGTGGTTAGAGAGTGTCCTGATAGCGATGTTTAGAATATTTGAGTCTCACAATCGCAGTTGCCTTTTTAAAAACACCTTTTTTTCTCTCCATATCAGCTATAGCAGGGTGAGGACTCTGGTCTCATAGCTGAGGGGTGCCAGGCAGCACAGAGTGGCGGTGCTCCTCCTGCTCAGCTCCACAGCCAGCCCAGCGTGTCCATCTGCTGCCACAGCACACGGAGCAGGAGCCTGCCATGGGCTTCAGGCTGTAAACACCCTTCCTGAGGCCTAGACCATGGCAGCATGGACTGTAGAGTTGAGGACTGTGTTGCCTTTGTTGGAAAGGTAAGACTGCACATTTTTTAGAGAAATAATGAGTGATCCAGAAATCTCATGTCTTTGTGATCACAGATTGATGAAAGGAGTCTATTAAGGTACATAGAACTCACCAAGTCACCATCGTGGAGGTCTGTCTGGCATTACATACGTGCTACCTGAGGCCAGTGTGTTTCCAAGCACGCCTTCCACAAACAAAGCAGGTTTTATTCAGTCCTTAATGCTTCCTAGGCAAGGATCCCTGAAAAACTCTCTAACCTCTTCCAAAACCTATGTTTGGCTCAAGTTTACTTGTATCCTGACAAATTTGTCCACCTTATTCTTAAAGATGCCTATCAGTGACTGATAGATTACTTATCCAAGTGATCTATTCTAGTTTTTCCTAGCATCCTGTCTTTCTTCCTGCTCTTTAAGCTTATTTTTCCCAATCCTAGGCACTGTGGCACAAAAAACAGTTTCCTGCCATGTATAGGACATGAGCTTTGCCTTCTATACAGTCACCATGTGTTTAATTTTGAACTTCATCTGTATCTTTTGAAATTAAGATTATTATCCTCTGAGTAAGTGATGTTCTTGCAGTAATAATTTCAGATAATCAACTCCTAACAGATTGTTTGAGAAACTCTTGCTGTTGGAGAAATTAGATTTTTCTTTTTTTGCTGGAAGTAATCGAGTCACTTTGCAATCTTTTCATTGTGCTATGTTTCCCAAGCCAGTAAAGTTCTGTGTATAAATTAAGAAAAAATGCTTTCCCTAGAAATCTCATTTTGTATCTGGTGTCTGGAGAGCTAATTGGGTATCATTAAGAAATTGCAGGATGTTTAAATTTCAGAATCCCCTTGTACAAATCTACGGGAATCTTTTTCTCTGCACCATTAAAGCACACCCAGGGACTTCCTCTCTAAACAGTGGAGGAGATGAAAGCCACATTTTCTATGTCCTCGGAAGATGAGCAGCCATCAGACCTGCAGGTCAGCCAGCAAAGTGAAATGTTTTCTTGTTCTTGTATGAAAGCTATGCTGTGGTATTGCACAACTCTGCAGACCAGTGGAACAAGTGTTTCCTGGGAAGAGAATGCCATGGCCTCAGCCTGGAGCCCCTGGCCCATTCCTGCTTCTGTGGTTTTTCACTTTTACTTACAGTGTAAAAACCAAGCAGTCCCTGGACATCACTCTAGTGTTTGCTGTTACTCTTGGGAAACCTGTTTCAAAGTTTAAATCATTTTGTAGGTGGCCTGGGGTTGTGGTTTCCTCTTTTTTTGTAGTATTGGTGTCCTGGGGGCTTGTGGAATTGCTCCCTTCTCCAGAACTGGAAGGACAGTCCTTAGCAGAGTTTTTGTCCTCAGTAAGGTCTGGGAGGAGCCGTAGCTCAGAGAGGCAGAAGCACTGTACAGCTTAGAAGGGCCTGACTGTACCTTACTGAATCAGTAGATTATTTCTGATGTTGGAATACTGAAATAGTTCAGGACAGAAGACACGTTCAAACTGGCTTCTTCTAGATGTTGTTCGCTAAGAGAGAACTATGGTAGTTTGAAATATCAGTGGTATACAGCTTTGTTAAAGGCAGTGTATTATGTTGAATACATTGGCTGTATGTACGAGCATGGGGTTATTTTTTAATGGTTCTAGTTGAAGGGGTAAAAGTGCCACACTCTTGCCACATAAGTTAATGGCTTTTATATAATATATGCAAATATTGTATTTCACTCTGTAGTACTCTTAAGTAGGATCTGGCAATATGTGTCTCCTGTTGCTCAAATTAATTTTAACTTAAATTTATATATTGCATATATTTATATTATGTATATATCTATAATAAATTTATAGATTGTCTGCACACCTTTCACTGCAATGGAATAGTTGGACCTGGGGCCTGTAGAGAAAGAGGTCCTGTGGTACTTCAACATGTATCTTCCATCCCTCGGGCACTGGCCTTGCAGCTTCTAGAACAGTGAGGTGACGTGTACAGGTCCTTAAGAAACACTATTTTAATACACAGAAATGCATTTTTCAGCATGAGCTCTGTTGTATTCATATCCCACTAATGCTTCCAGAAAAGAGTTGTCAAAGTGAGGACAGAGACAGGAGAGGTGGTTGCTCTGCAGAGGAGCAGGGCTCGCTGAGGAGTTGCATACAGGGGGCTGACCTAGCGAGGTCACCTTTCATTCCCCTGGGTTGGGCCCTGTAAAAAGCCACATGAAGAGTTGTTGCACAGCTTTGTATGTTTGTGTAATGTACAACTTCCATCAGGACAGGTGTAATTACCCCAACTACGGCACAAATGGTTTGTTTCAGGCTTGCAGCTGTGGCTCATTGGCTGCTGGCACAGCTCTTGTCACTGATCTGAGCGCCGCAGTACCTTCCCTGCAATGCCCTTCCCTTGCAAAGACAGGTAAGTGACCTCTCAGCTGGCAAACTGCACTTGTCCACAGTGCATTTGGAGCATCTTGTTTCATTGGCTAAATGTCAATTCATATTCACTAAATCCTCTTTACCTTTTTTTTTTTTTTTTTCCAAAAGATTACTTAGGTTGCAAAGAATTTTGCTAGTTTTGTGCTAAGGAGCAACACAGATGAGCACAGAGATCATGGGGAAAAGCAACCAGGAGTTGGCTGGAAAAGGCTCCAGATGGATGGTGTGACTGAAATAACACTTCAGTTGTATTCATTTAGATAACTAGATATGTGTCCAGAACTCAGGCACTGTGCTCTGGGGGTGTAGAAGGTGAATTGCTATATTGGCTAGTGGCAAAGTTTTATGTTGTGTTTCATATTTAGATGTACAGAAGGGAGAAACCCAGGAGACAAGGGGAAAAGCAGTGCTGCCTGAAACATCACAGCTTTATTAGCAGTATTTTGGGGCTGATAAATCAGTCTCTGCCTAAAATCAGGGAGGAACATCAAAACTCAGCTTTCCACTGCAGATGTGCATCAGACAATAGTGTGAGCAGCCCAGGAAAGGAGGCACTCACTTTCCCAGTGCCCACTGGCAAAGGAAGGTGCTCTGTTCAGACTGCTGAACGTCTGCTTTACTTGTCTGCACCCCACACTGGTGTGACACAGAGCATGGGCATGGCAACATCAGAGCAGCAGATGCCTGTGACTGAGCAGTCAAGACTGCTTATCCCTCTGGGATATTGGACCAAGGCTTCTCTGTCTTCAACAGGCAGAGCATTTAAATGCTAATGACACTAATTTTCCTAGAGACTGGTGTGGGATATTGGAATTCAGTAGCATTTGGCTGTATTTGGATAGCGACTGACTCAACAAATACCGAGAGAAACATGTTTCTCTTATAGGTTATGTAAAACAGGAAGGAATAGCTTGTAACAAACAGTGAAGGAAAACTTACTGCTTTATAGAATCCGTTTGATTTGAAGCAAGAGTCTCGAAATAAAAATCAAAGCTTCTGGAGTGAAGCTTTACTTCTGCTTGGAGTTCACAGTAGTATTGAGATGTAGTCTCTAGGAGAAGGATCTGTGAAAGAACTTCACTCCAACAATGCTAGATTTTGTCTTCTCAACTTTTGTGTTAAGCCGTAGTCCCTTATTGGGACACTTTGGACTTCTAGGTGCTCAAATACTAAAATGATGAATTTATTAAATGCATAGATTGATGTCAATAGTTGAAAGCACAACTGATAAAAAAATATTTATAATGACTAGAAATATTGTAATTCAGCTCTTCTCTCTTCTTTAGACTTTATTCTTATTACTGCCATTCTTGTAATTTGAAATGACACAATCTGAATTCGGAAGCCCTTTAAAGTATTATTTTATTATGTTCAAGTCATACATTGTGATGGTCACTGCTTAAGATTTCTAACATTATTTACAAGACATTGTGTTGATAAAAGTGAATTAAGGATAGGAGGTAGATCTAAATTAATTTCTAATTTGGTGAAAATCATAGCTACTACAATATGTAATCCGCAAGGGCATTTTTCATGTAAGAAATTATAATGTAGTAGTTACTATTCCAAATAGCATGGCTTTTCTGTTTTAGGGCAATTAAATAACCTTTTACCGTTAAAGATTTTGTTGTATTTTTGACCTGAGACAAATATTTAGTGTAAAGATTATCCAAGTGTTTCACATAAATTGATTCCATTAGGGCATAGTTGTACATTAGAGGTTTCTTTCTTAATAAGTGAAAGTATTGTTTTGCATTTGTTCATGTGTCTGGGCAGAAAAATGCTATTTCATGGCTACTAGACCAAAGTCCCAAATGGTGTGAGAGCTGTGGTGCAGGGTTTAACAGCACTCCATTGAACTGGAGTTGAGCAGCTGGAGCTACGAGTGAGCTGTGCAGTCAGTGTGAGCAAATCCAGGGCTCAAGCTGCCAGCCGTGTGCTGGGTCCCCTCAGCTGGCAGGCGTGGGCACAAGGCAGCTCTCTTTTTAGGCTGGGTCACCCCTCAGCCCTGCCTGAGAGCTGACCTGGGCCACAGGCACCAGGGAGGGGTTGTGAGCTCTAGGGGAGGGACACTTCTGGAAATGACAGCATCTCGGTGCAGGACACATCTTCCCTTTCAAGTCAGGCTGTGCTCCTCTCGAGGCCCTGGAGGAGGAGGAGCTTCCCAAGAAGCAGGCCTGCTCCCACAGCTGGGCTCTGGCTCGCTTGCTCTCCCTCCTGAGGAGCACCTCTCCTAATGGGGATGCTTGGCTGGCTGTCCTACCAGTGTTCTCACATTTTCATCTTGCCGGAGTTGCTTCCTTCTCCAGGCATGAGAGTCTGACCAAATTTGCCAAGAAACAGCAGCACTCACTGGTCCAGTATCTTTGTTCAGCCTGATGGGAATTTATAATGAACATGATGATGGGTCACAAAAACAAGCATATGGGAAATATACTGCTTCTGCTTTGTTAAGAATATAAGAAACTGGAAGCAGGCACTTTCTCCATGTGTACACACAGACCCAGCATAGGAAGCTGAGAAGTCATCTGAGACCTCTGGACTGAAGCCATTACTTAACCAACATTTTACACTTGTAAGGGGTGGAGTGTCAGCATCTTTTCTATTTATGACAAGCGGACAGGTCCTTAAAACTGTTGCTCTCATAGGAGAGAGGAGTATTAAATGTGAAGAGGATTACAACAGGGGAAGCAAACACTTGCCCTTGTGAATTTGAATGAACTATATTTAGAATTTAAATCCAAGCATAATTAAACAGTGCTAATGAGACAGAGGGACTTATCTTCATTTGGTGTATAATTGGTATCACTGATTTCCTCATTCATTTTTTCCTAGTTTTAGAGCCTTCTTGTTCCAGTGAGATTAGATGGTAAAAGCTACCCTGCAGAGGGAAAGTATGTGGCCTGGAGCTAAAATTCAGTTGGAAGCCTTTTAGGGGATGCTGCTTTCTTGATAGCATCGATAACTGATGACGAAGACACCTGTGACCGTGTAGCCAACAGTCAAACAAGGCAATCTTTGTGCAGTGTACCCTTGGAAAAATGCATACAATTTTGCAAAGACCATAATGGGGAGGAAAAGTTCTCCCTTTCCAGTGAGGGAAACAAAATACAATAAGAGTTTTAAGAGTTGTAGGTATATAATCCACCACTATTAACCGAAGTTTGAATTCCTGCTCAAGAATATGCTGCAATTCATCCAAGAATGAGAAGTTTGTATAGGAGCACTTGGTAACATTTTGTGGTGGGCACACTGCAGCAGGTCTGGGTGGAAGATGGTAATGGTCTTGCCCAACTTAAGTAGCTCTGAGCCCATAACCAGAACAGCAGCCTCTGTTACAGCTCTGTGCCAATAGCTGATTATATTTCTGAGCAAAGGACAGCAGCTACCTCCAGCCATAGGGGCTCCACATTTTTTGACCTAGTCAAAGCCAGTAAAGAAGTGCGTGCAATAGGCAAAGTCAGGTTACCAAAGTTCCATTTTTGCTTTTCAGTTTTGGATGGATTCAGGCTCCTTTTAATTATGCCTCAAATGGATAATTTTTTTTTTTTAATGGTTTAATCCACATCTGTTGTTTCAAACCACAGCAAAATCAGCGTGTTTCCTAAGGGGCAGCACAACAATGACTATGCCTGTACATTTCAGTGCTGCCATGCATACCAGGGTGCTTGTGCTTATTGGCTGACAGGGGTGCTCAGGAGCACGAGACTTAGCTGTGCATCATATCCTGGTGGGAGTACTTGCAGCCAGCTGGAATCTGTTCTCCGTCGCTGCCTGTAAAGATTCTTCAAACCCTTCTCCCTCCAAAGTGACCACCACTAACCAAATGCCTGTCCACCCACTGAGCCATACCAGTTCAAAGAGGAACACTACAGTGTCTGTGAGTAAGCTCTGCTGGATAGGAAAAGGATAGACTGAGATGAATCCCACAAAAACAACAAATGTTTTTCATCACAGTCCAGTAATTCAGCACAGACTTATCCTTTGGGCTGCTGAACGCAAGACTTTGTTTTGTGCTTTTCTGGAAGGGGATTTGAACACTTCCCTGCTAAGACTGCTATGCAGATTAATCTGAGACACAGGAATTGTTACAAACATTTGGTCTCAATTTCCCTTTGCTAGACCACTCTGACTATGTCACTCTCTTTAATACCCCTCTCTCTTTTGGAGGCTGTCTCTTTTGACTACTTAGGGCCCTGTTTGCTGTGTCATAAGGAGAGATTTGCAGCTGTACTTCCTGTTCATCATTGCCTACCTAGGCTATTCAATCAGCCCTCTAGCTACACTGATACTGGGTTTAACTTTCCAGGGATCAGATCATTTTAGAAGTTGTTCTGCACCCCAACAATACCTTCATCTGCTTATATATTTCACAGAATGACATGTCTGCTCTTGCTGCTTTTTCACAGTAACAGTCCGAGTGTTCAAGCCCTTAGCACTGCCTTGTGGTTGAACAGCATTGAGAAAACACCATTGGTAACCAGAAAAGTACAGCTGCTCCACTTGTGAGCAGTCCAGTGCCGCAGCCACTCGTCCACTGAGTCCTGCTGAAAAGATGCCCTTTTTCAAAAGCAGGATTTCTTTCTGACTGAGCTGTGAAACAGAGGTAGGTTCTGACTGTCTAGAGCCACGAAAAATCCCATCAAAGTGTCAGAGATTGGAGTCTTAAAATTATCACTGCTTTCTGCTGCCTTAAACATAATTTTCAATTATATTCCTTTTGAACCATCTTACCTTAACTGCTGAGGAGTCCCACTGTCAGGATTAAACAGATGTTTTACTTCCTGCTAAAGGTGGGTGAAATAATAATCACCAGCTCTGCCTCATTGGCTGCCACACGGTCTGGAAAGGCGCCATATGCTCAGCACTCCTGCTGCAGACAGGAGGCTGGGGGCATTATTTATTATTTGCTTAATCAATTTAAATACTGTATTTCTTTCAGAAAGCACGTTTCTAGTCTTTATAAGGAGGTATGTACAGGACTCATCAAGCAGCCTCCTCTAGTGGAGTGCATCTTCTGTTGAAACAGCCAATATTCTGCCTGCTCGCATATGGGGCTAGAAGCAAAGACCTTGCACTTGGAGCTGCACTGTGCTCATGAGCTGCACTCAGCATCACCATCAGTTGTAGAGGTTGTTCAAGTTCAACTCAATAACAATTTTCTTTTAATACTTTTGAAAAGCTCTACTTGAAGGGAGTGTGGGGCCTCTCCTCCAGCACGCATACAGTGTGGGCAGAGCAAACTGCTTCCAGAGGCTGACCTGCCTCTGGAAAACCGTGTGACAGCGTGTGGTGTCTCAGGTGGCAGCCGTGGGGCAGTGTCTCAGTGTCTGATCCTATCTCAGGCCAGCCCACATCTTCCACAGAAGCTGAAGAGCTCTGAGGTGAGCACAGGCTGGGGTTGGATGGGTGGTGACCAGAGTGTGGGAGGCACTGGATGTGGGTGGTGACATCTGCTCCTTTTTTGGGAGGTCCAAAGAGAAGCAGCTGAAAATGCATGGGCACTCCTTGTATGCAGATGGGAAATGAGGAATCCTCTGCAAGAGGTGACAGTAGGACCCCTCTGCTCCATGGAGTAGCCAAGCAGAGTGCCAAATGCAGTAATTAGTGAGAAGACAGCCATCTGGCTTCTGTCCTTTAACAGCTCTCTTTCACCGTCTCTCTTCCTGTACACCACAAGAAATTTCCCTGTGTTATGGGCAACCCATTTTAGCCTTTCAGAATCATACTGCAAGGTCTAATCTACAAATGACAGGTAGAGTAAGGTGAAGAGAGAAAAAGGGGAGAAAGATGATAAAATGGACAAGAATCTGAGAGGCCTTCAGGCCTTATCTTGAAGTATTACCTTGGTGTAGTGCTGGCTATGGCAGCAACCACCAAGGCAGCAAGTCCTTTAGAGCAGGAGCTAGTAATGTACTTAGTGAGGGAGACTGTTGCAGTGTCAGAGGCAGAAGTTTGTAGCCTGACAAGTAGGCATTGCAAAGACAGGAGTAAAGGCTGACACAAGTACTTCTGCAAATTGATGAGGGACTGGAGAGCAGCCTATACTGAACTCCAGCAGTGCATACCTGCAGGTAATGGTGCACAAGTACACTTGTGTGTGACTGACATATGGCAGCTTCCAAGGAGTGTTTGAAAAACATTTGCTTCAGTTCCTCACAGTCCTTAATATTTTACCCTGAATTCCTCCAAGTTTTTCTATTCCTTTATGATGCATACTTTGAGGCTAAAAAATATCACAATGTACTCCATAAGTATGTTATTTTTGTTACTTTTAGTAGTTAGCAATGAAAACAGTTGGGAACTGGGTTAGGAAGAGTAAGTTCTTTTTCATTATTAAAATAGTTAGTGCCCAGATTACAAGTGTGGTTTTGGGTTGTGGGGCTTTTTTGTCTTCTCTCTGAAGAGGTGTTACTGGTAAAATGGGTAAGAAACCTGTTTAAAATAAAAATGCAGCTTTGAAACAAAGGTAATTGTTTCACAAATTCAGTCATTTCTAGTACATGGCAAGTTATTTGGCAGTACAAAGACTTGCAGTTGCTTTCTTTTTTTTAGAAGTTGTAGTTGCTCTCTTAAAGGATTTACCCAAGTACTGTTTACATCTACAATAACATCTCCTATTGCCAGGCTTCTGAGCCTTAGTAAAGCAGTGTCACTGCCTGAGACCCACACTTTCTCTGTTCCCTGTTTCATGTGTACACATATTTATTTACCTGAGGGCATAAGCAGTATTGTGAAATAACTTTTCTTACAGTTCTAGTTTTTAGCATTATACCTGATAATACTTAACTGATGACTCTATTAGTACTGAGCTGCTGTTTGCAAAAATTGCAACTTTTGTTTACAAGTGCTGATGTTTCTTAAAGAAGTTGTACTATTCCTTTGAGCCAGCTTCAGTTCCCTGATTCTTTCTTTAATGTGTGTAAGCACTGCATATGTTATGTGCACAGCTCTGAGCCCATGCAATGGGTAGGTACTTAGAAATGCCTCGATGGGAGGTTTAAAATCTTCAGTTTGATGCTAAAGACTATTTTGAGAACTCTCTTAACAGAATTTCAGTGGATATCAGTTTGAAAGATAAGGGTGAGATGGCAGCAAAATGGTCACTACCAAGTCTTAGCTATTGAAGTGTCTGTCTGCTCTGTCTGTACAACACCAAGAACTGGAAGCTATTTCTGTTAGGCCAACTGAGAATTCAGCGGGCTTTCCTGAAGATTGGCTATTTGTCTCCATCATTCATTTAGGAGCAAGATGACTGCAATGAACTGTTTGTTCTTGAAAGCTGCCAGCAGAGGAAGTTGGCAGATGAACTCTGAGAGCTGGAAAAAGATGTGTTCAGGAAGCAGGACCTGGGCATTGCTACAATGTCCTCTCTGCACATCAGAAGATCCAGAAAAGTCAACCCTCAGTGAGTCCCATTACCTCCAGTGCTCCTCATCAAACACAAAGCTCCTAGCTCTGTGTTGCTTTTGCTAATACTATAATCATCCACTGCAAGCTTTTCTTACATAACAAGCAAGCCTGTGTTGACTAAGGGTTTTGCAGCTTGAGTTTACTCATGTTTCCTCTGTTTTTAGCTTCTGTTGGGGTTTCATAGCTCACCTAACCTGCAAGGCCCATGAACAGAGTATGTGAATATGCAACCACTTGCTGGCAAACAACTTTCCAACAAGAGGATTGTTATTAAAACGTTGTTTTGTTGGCAGAATAGGCTTTTCTGGTTGCTCAAGGTACGCCTGACCTCTGTGGTTATTGAAGCTCTCCCTTGTGGGCAAAGTGAGCAATGCTGGAATGCAGCTTTTAAGAGGGATTAACTGTGAACCTAACAAAGGAGATATTTTAGAAAGAGTAAAAATTTTACATTGCACAACTAAGGATGAAACATAACTTTTGATCCAATAGGACAAAAGTTCCAAGGCTGAGAATGTGATTGTTTGATAGGGTCACAGTCATCTTCTCAGTGCAGAGTAATGTTTGCAGCTTCCTCCTAGGACAGAATTCTTCCTTTCCAGGTTCAAGAAGGGCAGTGGAGAGGCAAGCATGTAGCCAGAGATTGAGACTGCACTCTCCTGCTGCAAGTAAAGTAACAAAATCCTGTACACCACCTCACCCCTTCCACCCAGAGCAGGTCCCCACGTGCCACAATCTGACCTTTGAACTCTTAAGTCTTGATGCAGTTTCACATGCACAAACCCAGAACTTTGTTACTAAAATGAAATCATGTGCACAGGCTGTTCCTAAGAAATACCTGTCATCTGCCTGAGTAAAATTCTGAATTGCAAACTGCCTAAGGATAAACATGAATTGAGGTTTCAGGAAAAGGAGGTGTTTGTTCCTGGCTCAGCTCAGCAGCTTCTAGCCACCATCTGCAAATCTCTTAGATATTCCATAAAATGGCAGATGATGATCCTTTGACTCTTTTGCCAGGGCTGCAGGGCAGAAGTGCTGAGATTCACGTGACCTTAATGAAGTTTTCTGTTTGATTGAGGCCATGGATTTGGTTTTGGTTTATTTTGAGATTAGTTCTTGCACTTTAGGTGTTTAAAATGGTGCTATGGCAGGTATTGGCTCTGACTGCAGCTAAAAAACCCCCAGTTTCTCCGCAGGTATTACAGGGAAATCAGTTTGAAGATTTTAGTTTTCTGACCTACACAGGTTTTTACTAGGAGGTGCATCATAGTGCAAATCACTGTGCTGGACTGCACAAATATATATTAAGCCTTGGTACTACCATGAAGAATGTACAGGGGAGGATTACAATAATGAATTAGGAACTAAAGAGGCTTAAAAATGAAGAAACACTTCTGCAGTCTGATTCTTGCCTAACATTACAGGATTCAAATTAAAATGAAACAGATTCTACGTGTCTAAGTCCCAGTGAAGAACCAAAACATTTGAGCTTGGTGCCAGCTAGGCCTCTGTGCTACAGAGTGCTTGTGAACACTTGTTTGACTAGTACAGACAAAGCCTGTGTATAGTCAAGGAAGACGTGGTGCCACAATCAAACGTCCCTGATCCTTATCTTGCCCCCTTTGACTTAATTCCACAATCGGCATTCAGATCACGGAGAGGTTGGAACTATTATCCAGGCCTCTCCTTCAGCATTACAGTATCTCAAACAAGTCCCTGCCTGTAAGGATTTGCTTTCTTCAAAACTTTCACCCTGTCCCATGGTTAGCTTGACTTAAGTCAGCAAACTGCCAACAAAACTCTGAAACGTAGAAACAGCTTAAGCTCAGCCCATTTCTGCCTTCAGCTCAGTTGGTTTTACAGTTCCCAAGCGCCATCATTCTGCGTCCAGCTGGCATCCATTTGACTGCAGTTGCCGCTGGTGGGGGGGCAGGAGCCAACCACCCTCGTTGCTGACTCTTATCCTGTAAATTCAGCCGAAAGAAATTGGTGTACGCCATCTCGTGGCCCTGCACAGCTATTTCCCGGGAACAAATGGAGCTTCAATTGCGACAAGGAGGTTTCATGTGGACAGGATTTAAATGATGGCTTTCAGAGGCTCAGACCCACCATCTAACCCCTGCCCCGGTAAGAAACGTTCACCACGAGTGCTTTGTCCACACTCCTGCACTGACCTTGCAGCCTGAGCAGCTGTTTCCTGCAGCAGCAGCAGAGCATCAAACTGCAGAAGGCACTTCTTCAGCACATGCTCACGTGGCTATTGAGGCAACCCCGTCCTCACAACAAATCCAGGGTGCCTGTGAACACAGCCTCCAGACCAGCCTTTGGTGGAGCAGGAAATTACCATATTCATTTTTCATACACATGTAAATCCTTTTCAATTACATGCAAGGTTGAGGATGTTCATGATACATCTGTCTTCATCTGCTGTCAGGACTTGTTAAAGAACTCCATGTGTCAATGCTTTACATAAAGCTAATGTGCCTGTTCATAACAGGTTCATTAACAACTGAATGAACTCATGAAAACAAGGTTACATCTTTGTAACCTTTGGTTATCTTAAGTTCCTTTGGTGAATCTTAAGTTCCTATTCCTCCTTACTCTGTTTTTGGTGGGAAGATCAAGTCATTAAAAGACCCTGGCCAGAAGTGGTTAAAGTACAATTTCATCACATCGAGTTGGGGGAAATAAAAAAAGAGAGAGTACAAGGTCTGTGTTTTCATTTTAAGCAATAAGTGTTCAACTTTGCAATGTTCATGACTTTTCAGCTGAGAGATTACAGCTGAAATGATCTCCAGATCTGAAGTCGCATTATCTTCATCAGAATTGCTGATGGTAACACTGCCTTACTTCCACTGCTCTCATAGCTGTCAAAAGGCTGGATATATACTCAGCAACAAGGGACTTAAAATAGCTAACAGAAATGCAAAACTTCAGACTAGGCATCTTCTTTTGTCTGCTACTAGAGACAAGTGCACAAAACCTATGAACGTTTGCAGCTTGCAGTTGGAAAGCACAGAATCATGCCAAAGAACACTGTGCCATACTGCAAGAACAAAAACATCTACCCAAGGACTCTAGTTCAAAACATCTGATCAGCAATTGCTCTATATTTGGTTTGTGACAAACATATTTTTACTCTTCTTGCGTTGGAAGTGTGTAACAAAGTTGCAGGAAAGGCTGTGAGGCTCAATGAAGCTCTGTTAGAGGAAAGAAAAGAGGGAACATCCTTCTTCTCATGTCAAGGTTTAATTCTGAGGTATATGACACTGGATTTACAAAGGTAAATAAAAATACACTGTGAGAAACAGCAAATGCCCTACTTAGTGAGGCAGAGGGATTTCACACTCCAAGCAGCTGAGAAAAGAAACTGCTCACAGCATAAAAAAGTATTTGGGGGGTCTGTCTTTGACCTGGGTTTTTGCCATAACAGATGATGAGAAATGTGCAGCAGTGGGGCAGAGGAAAGACAAATACTTAAGTGACAAAGATAAGACAGGACAACAGGTATTTGATAAGGCTTCCACTTGAATGAATTATTTGAGACATTATTATGTTCAGAAGTCAGATGCAACTACTGTTCCAACCACTGCTCAGGCAAACTACATTTCCAAAATTAATTACACAGCTGTTGAGACAGACTTCAGCTTAAGCCTGCTGATGATATGGGTGAATCTGCATATGCTTATAGCAACCACATATAAATGAAATCCAAGTAACGTAGCTGGACTGGAATGGTACTGAAGAGTTTTCCACAGCAGCTGTACCTGGTAACAAAAGCAAATGCTATTCCCTGGAGTACAGTGCACATAACAGTTTCTACAGCTGTATCATCTACAGTTAATCTGCAATTTTTGTCCTAAATATGAATTTAAAAAGCAAAGTATGAATCATATGCAGGCAGATTTAATGACTCATTGCTGCAATGGATTTAACCACAAGTGCTAATCCTGCCTGCCACTAAGATGTCTGGCATTCCCTCTTGGACCCATTCCTCTGGAAGGTGGCCCTTTCACAGATCTGTGCTAGACAGAGCTAAGCTAAAAAGTTAAAAGAAACTTTTTTAAAAGAAAGTGCTATTTTGTCACACAAAGAATAAAATTCCAGGAATTTATTGCTATATGTATGCTTAATCCATTAATTAATCTTACAGTAGTCATGAAGTGCCAGATTGTGTGCTACATTTAACATTCCATGGATTCCCTTCCAGATGCCATTTTACAGTGGGCGTATGGAACAACGCAGCAGGGGTCACGAAACGTGGCTTGAGCATCTCTCAAGAGCTTAAAGACAAAGATTTGTGTACAAGCTGAATAACAACATGTCAGGTAACAGGCCACTCAGCAATTTGAACAGAAATATCTTCAGGTGGAAGTTTTGCAGCGTTAAAATTCACAACTCAGACTAAACATTCTCACCCCCACTGTAGAAACAAGATACTTGCAAAGAACAAGAATTATGGTAGGTAAATGTCACACGCAAGACCCGCTTCATTTCTATCAGAAGCAAAAATTGCTAATTATAAGCAAGGACAAGCCTAGCAGGGTAAGGCTGTCAGCCTGTATTAAAAACATATACCTCAGAGTTTGGCAGTGGAACTCTATTTACCACCTTGACTTTTTTTTGGTAACATACAAGTTCTTCCTTCCCTCCCCCTCCCCAACTTTATAAATCCCCTTTTATTTTTATTATACCTCCATATTATTTACAGGACTTCTAAAGATTAAGTACAAACTAGTATGAAATTAATGATAGCTTGCTTTTCAAATATGTATCCCATGGCTAAATAAATACCAAGCCAACCCAACAGAGTGATCTGGAGTTATGATTCAGAAGCTTGTGTATCTGTGATTCCAGTTGTTTTCTCATTAGCTGCAGAGGATTCATGTGATCTGTCAACAACAGTTGCCCTGGAAGTTGGAGTAGCACTATCCAAGGTGAGTACAGAGCTCTCCTCTACATTTTCAGTAGTGCCAGGGTTGATGGAAAAGCTTCCAGCTTGAGTAATAGAGGGATGCAAATCTGTAGGCACTGTAGATGCTTCTGTGCCCAAAGGAAGCATAGGAACACACTTGGGTGGCATTGACAGAGGTGTTATTCCCATCAGCTGCAGAGGTGGCAAGGGGGGAAGGGGTTGCAAACCTAAAGAGACAAAAGGGAAAAAAAAGGCAGTGAGCTGCTGCACACCACAGACAGCTCAAATGGTGTTTGTGCAGCACTGACTCAGCAGTTTCATTTCAAGCTTGATACTTTTCAGATTTCAGAACTGAAGAATCAGAGTAAACTGAAGGTTGCTTGTACCTCCCCAGAGGAGTAGGTATTTAATGCATTAACACTGGTGATTAGGTTTTTCTGGCCTTAACTGAAACCACCAGAAACAAGAAGTTAACAAAAAATATCTTCCATATAAGCTTGCAATATTTTTTGCTTGCTCCACATGCACGTGTAGTAGTTTTTCTGAAGCCAAACCTGTAACTCTAATACTAGTTCATAATTCTGGCATTCAGTTCAGGCAGCTCCAAACTCATCTAGCTTACAACAAAACATTTCATATTTTCTTTTACCCATAAATAATATACTTTCACTTTTGGTGCAATCTCTTCTGAGAGAGGTAAATCAGGTAATAAAAATGAAACATCTAAACACAGACACAGGTTCAGAGTTAGTTTATCTGAAGACATATTCCTTGTTTACCTGATCTGGGCACTAACATTCACTCCCATCTCAGGCAAGCATTTAATTTATCCCCTTCAGGACTCCCCCAGGTGGGTCTAAATTAGAGTGTCAAGGATAACTCTAATTACACAGAGTATCAGTTTGCAGAAGCACATACCAGGCTGTATGATTTCTGGAACAATCTGTGGTGCAGGTAAATTAAGTTTGGACAGATCAGTCAGGTTAGGAAGCCCTGCTGGTAATGGCATCAGACCTACAAGAAGAGTGGAACAGTTACAGCTGAAAACTTAAAATCGTCTTTTTCTAACTGTTTCTTAGATCTTGTTGATAATTAAAAGCATGCTTTATATATTGATTATAATTTTTACATGGAAGAATGCAAAGTCACCTAAATTTCAGCTTTTAAGTTGCATAGTGAGAACAGACACCTACTGTAGGACTAGCAAATACATAATCCAAAACCTTTCAGATTTTTCTGAGGAAAGCAGAATCTTTTTTCCGAATTAGAAGGTTTGCATTCCAAGTTCAGCTTTCAACAAAAATAGTTGTTTTACCACAGCACTATACCAGAAGTTCTCCATTCCCAATTTGAGTGGCAAACAATAATAATATGATTAAATACACAGTATTCCATGATCCCTAACACTGATCACTCTATTATCAGTCTTTTCTACTTAGTTCATGGCTAGAGTTAATCACACAAATGTGTATCAAAAGGCAAGACAAAGGAACTTTCAAAGTCAGAAAGGTCTGAAAGTAGAAGAGAAACATAAAATGAATGCAACACATGCCCTTCCATCACTGTGTTTGCTATGGAACATCCTTCTGCTCCTGAATTTTCCACTTCAGAAGAGCTTCATTTTTGGGACAAAGGTTCTATTCATACTTTGTGTTTAGTTCAGAAAAGGATAATTCAGAAATAAACTGTTGATACTACAGTATGAAGATAGAGAGGAGAAGTGTCTTAAAGCAAGGCCTCTGTACAGAGATTTTGATTAAAACCCAGCCATCTTTACCTACCCATGAATTCATTTGCCATGAAGGCCGACATAATGATAAGGCTGACTCAAAGATCTTTCAGGTCAGCACTATGCAAATTTGGTTTGAATTTTTTTTTTAAGCTGAACTTCATACAAATTCACTCAAATTTTAAACCTCCAGCATATTTAGTAAGAACAATTCCACTAGGACGTGCATGTAAATTGCAAGAAATATTCTAATTTGCTTTTAAAAAAGCAATGATGTAACTCAGAGAAAAAGGTGAGCAGAAAACTTGTATTTGCAGAGTTTAGGGAAGGGGTAGATTAGGTGGCTAGGGAAGAAATGGTCAATAATCTTTCTGCTTAGATAAAATAGAGAACTACTAAAAAGCTTAGCTTCTGTCAGAGTTCTCTGCCCTTGTCTGCGTGCATGGAGCTCCACTGCACATCTTTTCTGTCTTAGAGACTGTACCTCCAAGCATTATGTAATGGACACATCTTTATCTGCTTGTCTTTTAACAAGTAAATCAGAAAATACAATTCCTTCAGTGTTTTAGAAGGCACAAATAAGTCCTATACCAGTACACCAATGCCACAGCAAAATCCTATACAATCTTTATTTTACCCCTTGTGAATACTTCTGGAACAGTAGTGTTTGAAATGTTCATTATTATCAGGAAACAACCACGCTGCAGAAAGAGTCTTACTTGCATTATAGCAGTCTGAATTCCTATTTAATTCAGAAACAGTAACTGCAACAGAAATTCTATATTGTTAGCCCTGTATTTATACCAGGAATAGTGATCAAGCTGAGTATTTAAAAATGGGTTTCCTAAAATGTTGCAAATAGCGAAGCAAATCCTTCCTGAGAAATCCTGAGTACTGCATCTGCTGTCCAGGGAGCCCTAAAAGATAAACTTGTAGTTCTTGTTGCCACATCACTCCCCTGTGCTACAGACAGGCTGTGAACATACTCCAAGAAAAATAACGCTTCACATTGTAGAGGTTGTAGAGAGAGAGATCTTACATGAAATGCCTAAGTTGTATGAAGTTATACCTTCCCCAAAAAGCAGTGGAAAAGACAGCTCTGTTCCCTTGCTCCCGTAAGATTTTTTGCTTCAGAAATGTTTTAAGATATTTTACCTACTCACCTGGTAATGTAGTTGCTGGGTTAACTGGTGGCACAGAGGTGAGAGACTGACTGACTTGTGGTGGTAGTAATGGAACTGTTGGAACACCTGGTGGGGTACACAGGGAAACAACATCGATTTTAAGCGTACAACACTTCATCTTCTTTCCCAAGGAGTACAAATAAATAATTGCTTACAGGAGAATTACTATTTGCCTTAACATTAACATGCTGGTAAGAAAAATAGTATTCTAAGTAATACACATGGTATTTTTAATAGAAGTTGTTTGCAACTATTTTGTGAGCAAGTAAGGCACAAACCCAGTAGATTAACCTTTCTTGTTGAGAAAAATTTAAGAGAAAGTTTTTTCTCTCTTCTGCCTTTTATTCAATTAATTAGAAACATCTATGAGAACAAAAAAGTCAGAAAAGCCATGCATTTCAGATCAGTTCCTTCCAATACCAACCTGTGCTGAGAACATTACTGACAGTAGTTGAAGGTGAGCTGATGGAAAGTCCTGAAAGACTCTGCTCAAGGCCTGCTGACCCAGGAGGGAGGGTGGCTGGGGGATTAACTGATGATAGCTGAACCTTATTGAAAGAGACAAGCAAATTGCATCATTAGGATTTGTTTCTACATGAAACAAGAGAAGCAGAAAAGCAAAAACATCATCATCTGTTTTTACCAAGCCAAAGGAGAGGGACCACAACTCACCTCTGTGAAACCATCTTTGAGGGGACTGAGAGATGCACTAGGCAATTGTCCTGGGAGAGAAATTTTCTTTCCTTCTTCGAAAGGGCGAGTAGGTATCCTGTGCAAATATCCATAACCAATGCCACATCCTAGGCTTTTAAAAGATGAGGATTTGAAAGTCAGGTAAGTGACTTTACAATACAGACTATAGCAAGCAATGCATGAATAACTCAAGATACCAACAAGTTTCAAGGTAAATGCTGTATAACCTTCCCCTACTGCCCCCACGTTGCCTCAATTTCTATCGAGAAATAATCAGTACAAAACAGTTGAAAGGAAATTCTGTAGCTTTAGCAATAAATATTCAGCACAAAATAAAATTCATTATTATTTAAGCCAAGCAGCTATACCAGGTATACAGCTGGAATTCAATTTACTGATATACACCCCTCTCATTAAGTGCATCTGAATTTCAAGTAAATATATAATTTATTAGAGCAGAAAGACACTTTTCATATAACAACACTCTTTCCCTGTCTTTGTAGAAAACTTAAACCCAGCAGTTTTCAGGCTGGTGCTACAAGAAAGTTGCCCCATTCCCCTGTAACACTTTGTCTCCTTACCTGCCTTCTCCACCCCAGGCAGAATTTGGAGTAATCACCACTTCCCGACAATTATCTGTGTCTGTGTTGTACACATAAAGTTTTAATGGCTTTGCTTCATGTGTTTCAATAAGGGAAAAGAGATCTTCAGACTGCAAAAAGATAAAAATAAGTAAGGGCTTTCTCGTCCTTATTTTATAATTTGGCATTAGACTGATCATCCTGACTTTCCTGACTTTCTGTTCTGGTAACAGCCACATGGTTGTTGTTCCAGTGCTGCTGTTTCATCACGAGGCTGCCGGAGACTTCCCTGTCCCGGGTTCTCCGGCAGTGTACAAAAAGTCCTTTTCTCATCAGCTGTCTGAGCCGAAGAAGCACTCTGGAGTCTTTAGTTCGTGTTCTCAAGGCAGTTTATCAGTTCCTTATCAAAAGTAGATTTCTCTGCCCTGCCAAGGTCGACACAGCAAAACTTTCAGAGCCCACTGTGCCCTGCACACTGTCTGCCCTGCAAGGGAGATTGAGCCACACTGTCCTGCACACCCTGTCCTGCACACTGTGTCCTGCAAGGGAGATAGAGCCACCCTGTGTCCTCCCCAGGTCAGCTCTATTCTTTTATACTATCAACTACGTATCCAATGTTTACCATTCATTTCCAATCCGTGACCCTCACATTACATTGTCCAGCTCTCTGACAAACCAATCCAAAAGTGCCAACATCACCAAGAAGATGGAGGTTAGGAAGAAGAAGAAGAGATAACATGCCACGTGTAAGAATTCTCCATCTTGACTCCCAGACCCCCCTGTCCAGAATCTCAAACCCCCCTGGACATGGGTCCAAATCTTTCCCTTTTAATCCATAATTATTACTATTCTACTCTTTAAACTCTGTGACTTGCAATTCTTCTTATAGGTTAGTAATTTGTCTCATGGATTAAAATCAAAGCCACAGGCATTCTCAGTATCACTCCAGGTTCTCTGACACCTCTGGCAAGGCTGAAAAGCCTCCTGAACAGGGTTTGGATCATTCTGAGATGCCACAGGAACCCCCTGGGTTCCAACACGAGGCCAGCTTTAAAATATGATTTGCTAGCACAACTCAGAAGACGTGGCATGACCCAGATTTCAAATCTGCTATTCAAAATATTAATTTTAGAGTATAAAAGTTTATCTGACTTCATGAAGACATTTAAGAGCAGTTCTTACTTCCAGGATTTCCTTTAAGAAGAGGCACCATGCTAGAGCTCCTTCTTCTTTGCATTTGATTTCTATTCACAGTGTACAGAGATAGAGCCAGGGATGTTTCAAACTGCCCTGGTACAATCAGCTTTTTAGTTTTTAAAAAATAAAATTTTTATATACTTACCTCATTCATTACAGTATCTGCTCCAATGATATAGTCACTATGAGGTCTAAGTCCAGCTAATGCAGCAGGAGAATTTGGCTCCACTTCCTAGTTTTAAGATGGAAAGTTAGAAAACACTATGGAACTGTCAGGGTGTAGCAGAATAGACAGAGATGCACTTCACACAAGCTCTGAGTCAGACAAACTGGTCACATTTTCAACACAGTAATAAACTAATGAAACAGTGGCTTTATGGCAGTCCCTTTCCATATGGTTCTGGTGTTGCACCAAATACAGTATCTCTGAGTATTGTACAAACATATTCATTTAAATAGAAAACTTGACCATATACTCACAAATATACCTTTGTAGTTCAAAAGTCTTGCCAAACCCAAAATCAATCAAAGCCAGTTTGATCAATGAGACCAGTTTGTTCTCATGACCTGTTAGCTTACTTTTCAACAGGAAGAGAGACAGCAGTGATGAGAATACTTCCAAGTCCATACGTACCAAGACGTGCCAGACGTTTTCATTTGCCCCATCAAAGCTGCAGAAGCGAATGCTCACTCCCAGCAGGCCCTGCCCACCCCACATGTTGCTGGGGGTTACTGATGTTTCTCTCAGTTCCAGTGTTTTGCTACTGTACACCAGCATTTTTACAGGTTTTTCAACATTTGCTTTCAGCAGGTCCTTGAGAGTGTCATTGTCTTTATTCTGTGAACGTTTAAACAAGAGCTTGGGTCAGTGTTTGACAGAATAAGCATTCAGTTCTACAGCAACACTTGTATTTCAAAGGTGCTACACTGTGCATCACCAGAACAAGTATTAACAGCTGCTTTTAACAAGTTTCCAGTCCCTTCACAATTCTAGAATACAACTCTGGGAAAACCCTGAGAGTTCACAGTAACAGGCCATACTTTCCAAAAATGAAAACACTTCAGTTGGTTCAGAGGCCTTCTTGGATCCAGGCATACTGGTGCAGAGCTTCCCGCAGCTGTTTTTCCCTCTGCTGTGATGCTCTGTTGTTTGATGGCAGCTCTGCTGGAATGCTCCCCCCGTGCCTCCTGCCAGCAGCTTTGCACTCAGCCTGCTGGGACTGTGTGAAGTTTGTGAGTTCTCATGGAAGCAGACACAACTAAGAGGGCACCACCTTAAGCCATGAGGGGTGGATCAGCAGGCAATTCTGTCTTGGTGCCGATGTCTGCAGAGAGCATGTCTGTCTTATTCTCCAGCTAAACTCAATAGAACTGTTCTTACAGGGTGAAGGAAATCAATTCCTGATGCACTTTGCCTTCCTCATTTTAAAGAAGAAATATTTTATATACATTTAAATAAAACCCCATTGGTTTACCTATAAATATCAGACTCTCAACACATTGTTTATATTAAAAGTTCTAAAATAGCAACACACTTACCAATCTTGAACCATTAATGGACACGATAAAATCAAAGAATGGCTCCAGTCCAGCTCTATGCCCCGGTGAGTTTTCTTGTACCTAACAAAGTTAAACAAGAATTTAGTAAAATGTTCCAATGCTGATTAACAGATTAGAATTATATTTATTCTTGTGCCATCTGTAGTTCTAGAAGCTACTAATGTATGCATAATTTTAAAATATTCAAATATAATAATATAAGCTATAGAACCAAAAAAATCCCTCCCCTAAAAAAATATAAAATAGCGTGATTTCAAAAGAATTAGTAATTTATAAATTGAGGAATGACACAGCAGTAGCCACTCCCTGGGAAAAGCAGTGTGTGCATCAGATCAATTGTAAGAATTTGTTTCAAGAAAGGAGACTGTAGTGAAAGGAAAAGGTTAATGAATTCTGAAAGAGTTGGTTATAAAGTACTGTCTTTCCGTAGTAGTACCAACATTGGATCTTGCTTTTTATTTTATGCTTACTAAAGGAATAGGAGAGTCACATCTGTAAGCACAGGTTGTTATCTCATGATTAAACATCAGCTGGTGACATTCTTGAGACACAGAGGGCATCTGTACAAGCGGTGATTTCATTAACAGACCTTCCAGTTGCAGGAAAAGAGACATGCAACTCTGGAGCATGGCAGCTCAAATAATTCAACCACTCCACTAAGACAAGGCCTAAGTTTTGGATACAACTGTTCCAAGAAGCTAAAAGTATGCTTTTAATTCCAAACGGAGTAATCGAGAGACATTTTGCCAATGATATTTTTTCACTATTGCTTACATTGCTGACAATGAAAAGTAACTCCAATATCACTGGCAGATTTTTCCTACAGCTTTTTTGGCAAAGACCCTCTTTCTGTGTGGAAGCTGATTCATTTTACCCACTGGCGTTTATGTACTACAATTACCTTCCAAAAAGATTTACAAAGCATTACCCTTTACAGTGTGGTTCCTTACATTACATGTTATTCTACCTGACAGGAGTGGTAAAAATCTATTTGATTGTTCAATACTGGCCTGATTCTGCAGGAACTGAGTTTTCTTAATATGACGTAACTAGAACAAAATATTCCAATATGAAATTTAAAAAGTGCTTAATTATTAATAAAACTGTTCTTCTTAAATTTTATTTATCTCTGCCCAACATGTTCACAGAATCAGAGCTCGGATAAAACTGAGATTACTTGTGGCTAAGAGATGCCCAAAGCTTAGAACATTAGTCACATAACCTAAGTCTGGAATTAGTAACTCCAGAGTCACATCACCACACATTAATGTGTGTGGATCAAATCTTGGATTGTTGTCCAAGACTTGTAAAGCAGCAAAAAAGTATGAAACCAACAATATCCCAAAGTAATAAGAATCACTGCGACAACAATAACATCCCCAAAGTCCACATTTATAATTTCTAACTAGAACTTGAAGTGTGTTGTCTCTTTGAGATGCCTAGATGCTCCTTGGAAATAATTTCCTACAGCTGGGGTACAGGTATTCTCCCTCTCCATGTATTAAGTGCACGGAACCACATCTCCCAATGACCAAATATCCTGCAGTCCCTCAAACTAGATCCAAACTATTGCCTCCATGTTACTGAACCTGGCTGTTCAAGAAGGAGCAGAGATCAGGCACCAAACTGTGCACCAGGTACTCGGGTAAATGTACAAGCCACGCTGCATGGGGCAGACACCCTGGCTCCAGCCGCACAGAAACTCCCGGCACATCGTGGGTGTGGCTTTGGCATTTGTGGACTGTTCCTAGAGCTCATTAAATGTAGATATTCAAACTTGCCATAATGTAGGGCTACCTGAGAACAGCCTCCACAAGCAGAAATTTTAGCTTAGGAGAAAAGCCACAGAGAGGCTAAGATTCACTATATGAATTATTCTTCCCAAACACAGAAAGCATTTACTTCCTACATTGAATACTTGAGACTCCTTTGCCAAAGAGAGGTTAAACAGTTTTGTGAAAGGAGAACTAAAAAACTCTGCTTTTCTACAGACATGATCCACAATGGTACTCTCAGACTTGCAGATTCTCTTGTAATCAAGTCATTCAAAACATCCTCTCCTTTCCTGTGTTTGAGTAGTGAATGTAGGATGAGTTTACGCTGTTTGTTGTTCTTCCCTCAGTTTAGAGAAGTGACATGAAAATACTCTAATTTGCCTCTCTCTCTCTTATTCCACCACCTGCTGCATGCGTCATGTAGGAACTTACAGTCTGTGTTTTTAATGAACCTGACATATAGGCTATATACCAAAATTAAATCAGCAGATGGTTCCAGAACTTTCTGGGAAAACAGTTTTAAAGATGTAACATGTTAGTTAAACCTCAGCATTAAAAATCAGTACATCCAGCATAACATGTCAGATTTTTGGGACTGGAGATGTATCAGGGCCTTGAAATTATGAAAGGCCAGACTTCATCTCGTTCAGAGATTTCCCTCCACTTCAAATGAAATTCTTTGAAATAAAAAAATCAAACCATACCAAAATAACAACAAACCTCCTGCATCCTGACAATATCCCTCCCTAATGACCTCCAAGAGATTATATCCTGAACACTGTTAGCCAAGAGTGGTCAGTATTCAACAGAGCAACTTTCTCAAATAAGATGGAGTACCATACAACAAATGAGAACTACGTATGTTCAACATCCATCAATGTCAAGCTCACTGACACCTGGGATGTATAAATAATTTACTTAGAATACCAGATCTGTGTTCTGCCCCAAACTGATGAAGGGACTGAGAGAGTTTCCAAGTTCCAAATGATTAGCTGGCAGGAAGTATCTTCAGACGTTGAACTCCTCGCCCCAAATGCATCACAATCCTGACCATCTCTGCATGTGTTGTTTCTAAGTGGGCACGTAAAAACTACCAGGAAGCTGTAGCTAAAAGAAATCAAGCCCTTACAGTTGCATCAATCACACCTCAGAAGCAGGTGTGCACCCCTTCTGTCATCCTGCCACACACAGGCTGTCAGAACATTTCCTATTTCCCTGGCCTGCCTTCACTGATAGAGATGCATGTTTACACCTGGCGGTCCCAGAATGCCACCCAGAAATTCTGAGTACATTCCACATGAGAAGTCTCCTCCTTAAAGAAGTGCTACGCTCAGCCCTGCACATCAACGGCACCGACCCCATC
This sequence comes from Bombycilla garrulus, assembly GCA_013400315.1. Taxonomy (NCBI): domain Eukaryota; kingdom Metazoa; phylum Chordata; class Aves; order Passeriformes; family Bombycillidae; genus Bombycilla; species Bombycilla garrulus. The sequence continues at coordinate 128,661 of VXBU01002479.1, forward strand.
GGGTTTTGTCACACCATCTGACTTTCAGTCACTCCCTGCCCAATTCATCACCACCACACAGTGCCAAATGCACAATACAGCTCTCTGCTCCAAGCTCTGCGGCCATGATTCTCTTCCAGGAGCTACAGCAACAAAGGATAACCAAGGACCTTAGAAAATACAAGGACAGAAATGATTCCACTTCTGGTAAGGATGGAAATAATAAAGATTCCATGGATACGTACATAAGTACATATGTGCCTCTAGTAGGTATTTAGCAACTTGCCTTTGTAATTGAGTAATTGCTGAGAAATAACCAAGTAATATTATTTACAACAGATGCTACTGCAGGCAAGATACAATCCCCGGCAGCTTGGGAAGCCTGATTCTCTCACAGCCAGCTGTTACTTCAGAAAGACAAGTCACAGACCCGCATGGGTAAATGCCACGACTTTCTAACAATAGAGACAAACAGTGGCACAGAAAATGCAAAGAAGCTGTGGCAGTGCAACACCAGAGCTTCTAAAGAGCAAATGAAGAAAACCTCTATCAAATGCTGAATATCAGATGGCAGAAAAGGGCCTCACACAGTGCTGCAGGGTTTCAGTTTCTCACCAAGATGACATCAGGGCTGCTGAGTACATAGATCACACACTGATTCCACTTTTAACTCGCTGTCAATACACCAATTTTAATCCGCAGTACTGAAAAGACTTTCCTGGTTAATACATGAAATTTTTCTTTGCTGAACACTGTTACTACCATTCTATGCCTACACAGTACACATTGCACATTACATATTTTAAGAAGTCTGCGCAGCAGCACAGTGGTCACAAATTGAAGCCCCAAGAGAGCAGTGCAACTGCAAACAAAATAAGGCACTGAAATGTGGATTTTTCAGAGGCAGATGAAGGCTCTGGCCACTTCTGAAAGTCAGCTACCTTACACTAGTTTTTAAACTTTCAGANGAAGCCCCAAGAGAGCAGTGCAACTGCAAACAAAATAATGTGGATTTTTCAGAGGCAGATGAAGGCTCTGGCCACTTCTGAAAGTCAGCTACCTTACACTAGTTTTTAAACTTTCAGAGGCTTAGCTTCAAGCATTAAATACAGAACTTCCAAGGCTTTCTTTTTCCCCACATGAGAAATTCTTCTCAGTATTCTACTTTATTAGCAAAGAAGTACTGGAAGGTTTTTTTTGTAGTTCTTCCACCCACTCCATAACTGGCAGTAAAACTTCATTACGTATCATATAAAAACAATTCCTATTAGATCTGACAGACTTTCTTTGATTTATGTCAGTTATTTTAATACATTACATTGTATAACTGAATAGAATTTCTTGATAAAACACAGTTTTCAAAAGAAAAAGCTTTATGAGTTTTTGGTAAGAAAACAGATTCTACCTATGTAGATAACCTTTTATTTTAGCACAGAGAACTTAACTCAAGCTTTTAAAATGTGAACCTCCCTTAAAAGTCATCACTTCATGCAACACGTTTGTAACATGCAAACAAGAGTGGGAAATTGAAACTTTGTGCACTGCTGCTCAGTATCTTTTAGGGAGAACACCGTGTAACATGGTAGCATACCTGAGAATTCTTACATAGACTCTTACAACAATTTAGTTTGGAAAAGACCTCTATGATCAAGTCCAACCACTAACCCAGCATTGTAAAGTTCACCATTAAATCTAACCCAAAGACCACACGTGTTCTGAATGTTTTCAGGGATGGTGATTAAACCACTTCCCTGAGCAGCCTATTCCAATACCTAACCATCCTTTTGATTAAGAAAGTTTTCCTAAAATCCTCTAAATCTCTCCTGCTGCAACTTGAGGCTCTTTCCTCTTGTTCTGTCACTTGTTACTTAAGGGGCTGACCTACACACGTCCCACGCTCCTCCCAAGGAGCTGTAGAGAGTCATGAGGTCTCCCCTGAACTCCTGCNTACCTAACCATCCTTCTGATTAAGAAAGTTTTCCTAAAATCCCCTAAATCTCTCCTGGTGCAACTTGAGGCTCTTTCCTCTTGTTCTGTCTCTTGTTACTTAAGAGAAGGGGCTGACCTACACACGTCCCACGCTCCTCCCAAGGAGCTGTAGAGAGTCATGAGGTCTCCCCTGAACTCCTGCAGGCTAAACACCCCCAGCTCCCTGCCCAGCACAGGAGTTGTGCTGCAGAGCTTCTCCTGAGACTTTTTACCAGTTCTGAGGGGAGTACAGCCTAAAAGCCTCACTGTAAAAAACCTGTAACTTGCAACAGTCTCAGTCTGTTCATCCCTCTGGCAGCTTGTGCTTGGCTCCTACAGTGGCCAGTTTTAATGTAAACTCTTTGTTTCATGGCCATTTGAGACATATTTTTCATTTATCTGCCTTACTCAAACAAATTCTTCCAATAATCGAACATTTTTTTCTGACACGTCTCTAATTTTCCCACCGGCAATGAAATCTTCTAAACCATCTCTTTACATTATTTACACAAGTTTGATGTTATCAAAGAAATCTGATCTTACTCCAATTAGATCTGTAACACTGGAAGACTACTGCTGTTTTCCTTCCAGCATTCTCATTTACCTCATTAAAGTACTGAGCTCAGAAGGAAAATGTACTTGAGAGTAAGTTAGAACAAAACAGCAGTTTTGCTCGAGCCCAAGTTCTACTGAAGGTCAATCCATGCAGACAGAGCACTTGCACAGAGCTCCTCTAATAGCGTGAGCCCAACGCTGTTTGTAACAAACTTACTGCACAATGGCAACTGGAAAATTAACCTTGGAAAAACTACAGAGGGAAATTCCAGTCACATTCATGCATGCCACATGCATTTCAATAAAAAAACATCCCAAATTAAAACTGTTAGGCTGGGATCATAATGCACTTTAAGATGCCTGTCCACTGACAAAGAGTAATCACTCATATTATGGTATCTCAAGATATCAGCAAGAAGACAAAGCAGTGAAAAATAGAGATATCAGTCTGTTTAAGAGAGCAAGCAGGTCCTTTCCTGCATTTAATATAAATAAGCGTGTTCTCTTGGAAATCAACTTCTTTAATGTGCACCTCTCAATTACATTTACAAAGCCTGGCAATCAAACATTGTCATTTTGGGTCACAGCAAAAACATTACAACAAAAAAGCGCCTAAATGAAAACAAAAGGCTCCAGATCCAAGCAAGATCACAATAAAAAAATTTGTAGATTCCACTTCATAAAAGAGATTAATCTTAATTAATCTCAATCTCTTAATTAACATGCTTTATTCAAACAATATTAATGCATAAATCTGATGTGATATTCTAACTACAAGGTACATACTGGTTTTACAAATCTCCAAAGTAAAAAGTTAATGAAATTTACACTGTACTATTTACACTGATAAAAAAAGAAAAAAAGTCGGCCAGTTTTACCAACCTGCAGAATAGGTTTTGTGGGGAAAAGATGAAGTAGATTGACATAAATTAGTAACACTGAACTCATATACCATCAATATTAAAAGGGAGAAAAAAACCAAAACCCACTGTGACTTTAGCCCATACATAAATTTTAACAGAATGTTTGGATTTGATCAGAATATCAGTATTTGCTTCTCAAAAGCAGAGAACTTATCCAAAAGGCTCCGATTCCAACGAAGCCACCAGCCCAGCACGGTACCCAGGGTGAGGGCACTCACACTCCCGCTACAGAGGCAAAGGCTCCGCGGTGTGGGCAGGGACTCTGGTCCCTGTACCCAGCGCCTCGGATCCCACTGCACCACCTGGGAACCATCCTGTAACTGAAAGCAAAAGGAAGGCTGTTCACAAAACCTCGAGAATGCAGCCCAATAAGGCATTATGTATTCCCCATATAAAACCAGTTTTGTGGCCACAATGTGAACAAAACCAATGTATCTACGAAAAACAGTGCTTTCAGTGGAGTTGCATCCCTCAGGCGTGCTGCCTGTCTTGTGAACCCCTTGATCCGACAGCCCTGAACTCGTGCGGAGGGGCGGCAGCTCCAGTCCAGTCCGGTCCGCGATGCAGCGATCAGGACGAGCCTGACGCGTTATGCCGGGAGCAGCGTCTGCTGGAGGAGAGGCCGCCTCGCCCTCAAAGGCTGCCCAAGCCTCCCAGCCCGCCGGCCTGGCCACACGGAGGCACGACCCGGGAATTGTTTATTCTGGAGCAATTCTTCCTCTCGGCTTCCCAAGTCCGGGAGCGGCAGCGCGGGCCCCGCGCCCCTCACCGCTCCCGCGAGCGGAGCCCCGGCGGCCCCGCCGCCCAAGCGCGTCCCCGGGGCCGAGCGGGNCCCTCGAGCCGTGTCGCCCCCTGGCGGCCCGGGGCGGCGGCGGCCCGTGAATCGATCTGTCAGCGTCGGCCACACGAGCGAGGCGCAGTCACCGTGCTCGCAGAACCCAAAGATGGCCGGTCATAACCTGCGCTGCCTTCTCTGCTCCCACCGCTCTCCGGAGCGCCGAGCGCCGCTCCCCCCGCGAGGCCGAGCCGGTCGGGGAGGGGCCGGGAGCGCCAGAGCCCGTCCGGGAGCGGAGGCTGGAGGAGCAGCGCCCCGGCAGAGAGAAGCGAGAAATGCTGCCCAAGGGCCGAATTCTGGACTAACCCGTTTCAGGGCATGCACCGCAAACTTCAGGGCGTATCGGGGCCGATCGTCGCTGTCGACGTTGTCGCGACAGAGACCTGTTGGTGCGGGGAGAGCCGCTGGCTGCGGGGCGCGCAGCAATGAAACCCTGCCCGAACCCAGCCGGATGCCTCGGTGCAGCTGGAGAAGGCGGACGGTGGCTTAATAGGATGCGCTTCGAATTTCAGATTCAGATCTTCCCTCTCCGAGAGTTCCTTGTTCCTGAATGCTTTTTCACCGCCTACCCATGCAGACCGATATGTCCTGTTCCGACCCCGCAGACCTCCAGAGTGGTGACCACTTTAAGGAGTGCTGCTGTCACCGGTCCTGTAGTGATGCAGAAACACTATTTATTAGTGAACTGCAGCACTGCTGAAGATTCTTAATGGAGCACGGAAATGATATTCAGATTAGCATACTTCACTTCTTTTGGACTCATTTCCCCCTCTATTATCATAGTGCTTCACTGCTTAGTATTGAAATCCTCTGTGCACTGTGCTGCTTGCAGAGATGACCAACCCCTTTTCCACCCTTGGCCCCCTCACCGTGCNGCTGCTTAGTATTAAAAGCCTCTGTGCACTGTGCTTGGGATTTACCCCAGTGCTGCCTGCAAAGATGACCAACCCCTTTCCCACCCTTGGCCCCCTCACCGTGCTCAGCTGTTTCCACTGGATCACACTGACAGTGTCTCTGCAGGCACTCTCCTCAGGCACGGCCAGTTCTGGACTCCATGTGCACACCAGTTCAGGCATGTTTACCTCCCTACATAGTGTCTCTCCTCATCAGTACAAGAAGAAATCAACTCTAGGAGATCCAGAGATTGCAATACAAAGTAGGAAGGCAAAATAAATAATGTACTTTTCAAGAATTTCTGCACTGTTAATATAGTATGAGAAATTTGTTATTGTGAGCTAATAAAGTAAGTAGCAGCTTAGGCAAATCTCATGCTTTTGTGCACAGTCCATTTAGATTCAGGAGGGAAATTCCAGGAATGTTCCTTTCTTCCTTGCTATCAGAGGTTCATACAGACAATAGTATGGCACAGGGTGATCCAGACAGTAGCTGTGATTCACCACCCTTCATCCAAAGCTCCCTAAAAGATCCATAGCTGATGGCAAACTACCAGCCACTCTCATTTCTTTTGCTCTCTTCTGGCAGAGTGGCTCCTGTATGACACCTCTTTTTATGCATCTGGGTGGCTGCTGTCATGTTGTGGGTTGTTTGTAAGATTTTGTGTGTCCATGAGGCAGATGCTAGCCAGATGTTGTCCTCCTGGCTGACTGGCCCATCCTTTGTTGAAAACTCACCCATGGGGGAAAACCTTCATCTAGAGTATGTTCAATTTCATTGCCTTGCCTTGGGACTGGAAGACTTTTGAATTACTGTGTTAAGAAAAAAAACCCACAACTCAAGCCAGTCTACAGTGGGTCGCTTCCCTCCCTGGCCAAAGTCACATAAATTCCAGAGCACTTTTAGACCACACAGTAAATTTCAGTGACAATTCTGTTTCCCCAAAAACTATGAAGTAAGTGGCTTTGATGCCAATAAATATTTCATTAATGGCAGGCATTTTCTACTCAGTTTATGTTAGGTCAGATATAATAATTGTGCTTCACTGAAGACACGAAAGCCTCTCTTCAGCATGTTGCATACCTCATCCTTAAAAAGCTATGTCTCAGCAGAGACAGCAAAATAGGCACTGCAAAATACCTATTAGAAGTCCTTTCCCATGTCATTAAAAACTGTAAAGAAAAAATCTAAACTTTGACTTCTTTGGAGAAATACAAAGACCCTTACAGCTCTGCCCAGCAACACCAGGACCAAAAAGAATAGCAGTGTTTTGCTGTTAAAAAGTTGCCACTTTGATGAATATGCATTTGGAAATCTGTGATGTGAATACTAGCCTTTCACACACTTCCATCTGGCCTCTAAACATGTAAACAGCCTTAAAACTGGGATTGGCCAAATTACACAGTGCTAATTTTATGAACCTCACTTCTAATTCCACAGTTCCCAGTAAGTAGCAAAGCCAAACCCACCATGAACAAACTTAGAGGTGGAAAACATTCCTGTCTGTGGCAGTAACACTTCTATGGCTGAATTCTGCTCCTGTGACCACTGAGAGGTGTGTGAGGGGCTGAGGAAGATCATTCTGGCAATTTGCAGCAGCTATTGAATCCAGCTGTTTATGAAAGGAAATACAAATTGTATCTATTCTGAATAGACTTACAAGAGTGAAGTGTCATCAAAGGAGGAATGCCCTTCACGTTTCCTAAAGGTGCTAGTGGTGAAACAAGGCAACAGATTTTGCAGTTCCTTGAGTCTGCTCAGACATTCCATCCTCTGAGACCCAGTCAGTACCACTGCACCAGTAGTCAGTTTGTCTTATTTTCACAGCAACAAAGAAATTCCATTTCCCCCTTCCTCTGAAGATCTGTAGAAGTTTCATGCCTACATATGATGAACTCAAAAATAGGCAGCCATGTTTTGTTCTAGCCTTACACTAAGAAAAAAAATTAACTCTATCCCAGCCAAGCCAGGACAATCACTCAAGCCAACCCTTCAGAGCAATTTGAACCTGGCCCCTCACTGGAGACATAAACGACACACATCACTGCAAGACCTGAAATTCTTTTCCTTAAGAACTTTTGCCTTACCACAGCATCTCGGCTTTCCATCAAAGTGCTGTCACCCTTTCTGGGTAAGTTCCACCTCAGCAAAGAAAGATGCTGCCGGCAGTTGTGCATCAATTCTCATTAAAGGATGAACTGAAACACACAGGTTTATTTGAAGAAATATCTTTGAATTTGATCCAATGTTCTATGGCAAAAGACTGCTCTGTAAAAAAACTGAAACTTGAGAATCTTCTTAGATAAAAAAGACAAATCTTACCTAAGAAATAGGGAAGAAGATTGCTTGAAAGTATCACTTACGACCTAATGACAACAAACCCCATTTGCAGAAATTAACTAACAAATATAACCTACCTGTTCTTTTACATTTGTATCTCAGCAGCTGCATTTCAAAAGTAATTAAAGTTAATGAGCTGTGCTTTATGGTAGAATCATGAAAACTTAATTGGAATAATTAGTTGTGAGACAGCAAGTGCATCTTCCTGGCTAACAACATGTCATCATTTGATAAGAATAATAATTAATTTAAGAAATAAAGCAGGGCTCTTCTAATATGTTAATAAAATAATGAAGTAGAAGGCACACATGTGCAAATGATAAATTGTTGGTTTGGAGACTGCACACAATTGTCTGAGGAAGATGGATGGGGAAGTGGCCTTCTTGAAACAGTCAGCTACAGCTGCTGGCTAAAATCCAGTTTGCAATAGATGAAGCAGCCATGCTGACCTTTGCAGAGGATGTGCTGCAAGTGCTTCCAGGGGGGCCAGCATCCTTCTGCAGAGCAGGATATGCAGTGCATGAAGAAAAGCAACTGTGCATTCTCCTCCTCTCCTTTAACCCTTCTGTATTATTGGTGCTGGGCAAACAGGAATGAAAATGGACAGAAAGCCAGGCATGTGTGGCGGGGAGGGAGCTACACCGAACAAATCAGTCTGTTTGACCCAAATCACTTAGATGCTAAGACAGGCAGAAAATTATGATTTATTGCAGAAACGGTCTTAAGCTCAAACATAGACAGGCACACCACAACAAAAGCTTCTGAGTATTATTAAGAATCAGTAAATAGAATAATTTTAATTAATGAGTGCCTTTAAAATTAAATTAAATGAATACTCCAGAGTTATTGGAAGGCCTACAGTAATAAACGGGTTTGTCCCAGTAATCAAATACTGAAGGAAAGCTACAGTTTCAGGTGGAAATAGAGCAGCAGTGTGCAGTGACTAAGAAGAAGATGGGTCATAATATAGCTCTTAGTTTTATCCCCTAATCAATGTATGACCTCATTCATTTCTGCTCTAAATGAATTGCCCGATATGAGGATTGCAGTTCAGAATGTCTGCTTGTTGACTTCAGTCCCAGCAGAGCAGGACTGGGTTTGGTAGGAGCCATAAAGGGTCTGATGTATGTCTAAGATCAACTCATATCTTAGCAGTGCCCAAGGAGATTTTATCTCCTTTGCAAGCACACAGGGAACAACCTAGTGCTGCTTGGAAAGCATCCACCTGGCTGTGCACCCGCGATACTTGGAACCTCGCATTAACAGGAGGCCTAAAGCACAGACCCTTCAGCTCTACAAAAACAAAAGTGTAGCTCTGGCTCCCACAAATGGCTGGTGAGAGCCTGCTGACACAGAGAAGCCATACACCCACCCCCTGGCTGCAGGAGTACTCACAAACACTCCCCGTAGACAATGGAGACCAGGAGCAGTGCATGCTCTGGAATGAGGCAATCTGAGATGAAATAAGTAAGGTAGCAATGGGCAGAGTACGTGCAAGTGTTGGGGGGTGTGAGACTGAACCTGTTCTTGACCTGCTGCTGGGAACACCTGTGAAAAGATCAGACCATGTGTGAATTGTAAAGAGAAATTAACAGTGAAGCACTTTGAATGGAAGCCAGGCATTAGTGAGCCTCTGACCAAACAAGCCCCTGAAACGCTGCAGGTTATGGTTTAATACTACAATCTGATGCTCTAAAAGTTAATGAAGTACAGAAGTAATGTGGGGCTTTTGTAAAGCTGGTTTCATGGTCGTTAATTGCTACACAGCTGAATAGGGAATGAAATGTAAGGGAGGAAAGCACTAGCTGGATAAATGCAGTTTTCCCGGTGGGAATGCTGCAGGACTGGTTCTCCCCTGGAGAAGAACGAGGCACAAGAGACCGTGCCAAACTCAAAGAGCCTAGTCTTGACCACATTTTTTACCAATCTAAATATCCATCAGTTTCCATTGCATTATGGCTGATATACACTAATGCATAAGGGAGGGGAAGCAGCTTCACTGAGACAATTGAGAGTGACTGGTATCCAGCCTTCAGCTGAAAACTCTGAATTGATGCTATTGCCACACGCAGCAATCTTCTGCAGTGGAGGGAGGGAAGGGCCACAGTGTCTCAGGATCAGGGTGAGCACACTGCACCTCTGTAAGGGGAGTGCTCTGTGGCAGATTGCTGCCAGAATGGCTCTCTGCTTTTTCCCCAGAGCTCCCAGCACGTGTTCGAGCTGTAGTCAGTGCTGTCATGCTCTGGTTATTATCAGGAGCAGTTCCTCTGGCTGCTGTAATCTGCACTGAGGACTGCAGATGCCATCAATGGATCAGAGAATTGTAAAGGCAATCTACAGCTCTCTTCCCCAAGTTGGTTGAGACCAGAATCAAGGCTTTTGTTTCAGAAACCAGAAACTCAGCAAAACTAATTTGTGGCAGTTCTATTAATAGGACACAGGAAATTACCTAAAGCCTTCATTACTTTAAGTGGTTAAAGTGATTGACTTGGCTGTAATACAGTGAAACCCTGTCTTCCCAAAGCTGCTGAACACCCAGCAGCTCTGAGTTAGACACTGGTAAGTAGTTTTCACACAGATCTGAGAGGCACAGCATGATTATTAAAGACTTTATAGCCATAGGTTTCTGACAATGGCTTGTTATACAATTTTTACTTGCTACAGGGGTTTCATTTGAGACTTTAGGACTGATTAAACTCAAAAATAGACATCTTCTGCTCCTATAAATCTTTGAAAATGTGTGCCTGAATATTGGAATGGGCTTAGTAAAATCAATGTCCTCTCTTCCTTGCCTCCATTATTACCTTAAACTTGCAATCCTTACTCTAGCTAGTTGTGCCATTTCATATAGACATCAGCCCCCAATTCTGGCCTGAAGCATAGTGTTAAGCATTTTTACAGAGTGTATTATGAAGAGGAGACATAATAGAGGAGAATAACCTTTAAATAGATGCATTCACAGTAAAAGATGCACTGGTGAATGGTTAAGAGAGGGCACACAGTTTATGACAAATGTCAGAATGTTTCAAAGATTCACTTCATTATTAACCAGGAAATAACACAATGTACATGAAATCGCTGCTAAAGAAGAAAAGAAGTCTCTTTACCCTATACTGGGCTGAAAACAGGGTTCATTACAGAAACACAGATAGAATCTTAATTATAGAAGCAATTGCATAGACTGAGGTTCTGGCCACCCAATTTAGGAATCACAATGCAATTATTTAAGAGGCTTAATGTGCCTGCTACTATTCAGCTGCAGACAGCAGCTGGCTTTGGGAGTGCTGCAGCTAGGGATGTTGTGAAGAAAGGTTCAAAATGAAGGATTAATTAAGTAATTTCCAACCAATTCATTACATGATACATGCATTGTCAGTCATTTTTGACCTAAGTGGTTAGCCTAAAATCTGGAGTTTTGGAAACTGCTTATACTAAGAGACTTTGTTGATAATCAAGGATTTGATGCTGCACTCCTTTTTATTTACCAAGGATGTGTTAAATCCTGTTTTCTTAAATGTAACAAATCAAATGAGAATTTTTTTGCTCACAGAATCCATTCTGCAGTGTCTTGAGTGCTCAGTACTTTGTATAATGATGTGTACTATTTCAGCTTTGGTTCTATAAAGCGCTTTAAATTCTTTTATCATGAATTAAGAAGTCAGCTGTACATTTTACTTTATCTTCAGTTTCTCTAGAGCCCTTTATCTAAAGTACAGACTGAAACATTAATGACAGATGTTGGTCCATGTAAAAAACTCCGAAACAAAAAATTTTCTTTGGATTTTCCCAACTCAAGTTTTACAGTGTAAGATAAAAGAGCAGTAAGACAGGAAGGCAAATGTACACCTTGACAGTACTATCAAACTGCCAGAGTCTGCTGAGAGATGTTTAGATGTCGATGAAGGCTCTTCTAGAAGGAATCAGTACTGGAGAGAGTCTTACTCTAAAATTCCCCCTGTGTTTAAAAATGTGTCATATATTAAATCCTTTAGTGTCCTGTCCTGAGCAAGGTTCCATTTATTGAACCTAATGCAAAGGTCCTTCTTGGAGAGAAAGTCCAGACCTTTCCTGTAGGCTTTACAGAGTTATTGCAAACACGTTGAACATTAAAAAGAGAAATTACACCTGGCCTGACAGATTTGACCAGGCAGAAATGCCAAATATAATTCTTGAATATCAGAGATAAAAGAAATCCCTGTGATGGTTTCATCCACAGTAGTTGATTTTATAGCTTTGGCCTTCGTGGATTTGGCTGTCAGAGTACAGGAGCAGATCTAAAAGCCGTAAGAAACAGAAACTGCCTTTGTCCCAAGGCAGAATTAGCAGAGAGTTGCCTCTCCCAGAAGCCCTTTCATTTTCTTCTGCATCCCTTAGTCCAGAACAGGGGCCTTCTGAAGCCAGGCACTCGATAAACACTGCCCTGTGCTACACATGTGCTCTTCCTGGGCTGCTACTCTTGGCTAACCTGGGCCGTGTGAAGAGGGTGAAAGAGGAAGAAATACAAAGGTCCTAGAAGGTCCTTCTTTACAGAAAGAAGGAATAAAAAAAAATTTATCACAGGGAATTTGAGATAAATGGGACAAATACTGCACTCAGACTCTGACACAAGGATGGTCTGACCCCGTGGGCTATTCACATTCACAATGCTCCTCTTTCCTGCCCACAGAGCTCCAGCTCTGACAGCCCTCCTAAGTGCCTTCATTACTCACAGAAGGGCACATTCCTCCATCTTCTGGACAGCTACAAACTAAGCACCATTAGCCTCTTTCCAGCCATGATCGAAACAATACATTGCTAGCTCAGAGAAAGCTCAATCTGCTTTAGCCTCAGGAAAAGACCCTTTTAGTCTTTGTTGTATTTTTGAGTTGTTTTCATCCCGACATGTAGTATGAAGGGTTCCACAATTACGCATTTTCAAAGTTATTTTTAATCCCCCCTTCAAAAAAAAAAAAAAAACAAAAAACAAAACAGAACAACAAAACACCCCAACAAAACCAACACTCAACTCCCTGTCCTTTATCTTTTCTTGCCCTGAGAAGCCTTTTGCGATTAATTTTCTTCTACCTCAATAGCTGATAACTTCTTTTCCTGCAAGTCTTAAGGAGAAGAATTCTATCTTCCACAACATGGAGATGTATTTTTTTAGCTTTTGCTAGTATTTGTCACACTCCTAAGAAAGCAGGAGGCCTCTCCTTGTGAACATTATTTATTTTTAGATTAGGTTTGGCAGCTTGAATACAATAAAAAAACCTGGTAATATAATATATGCTATGGGAGTGACATTCCTCAAATAATGGCCTTAAAATTCTAGGAAGAATACTACTGGGTAGAATTCTGTAGGCAGAGTTTGTTAAAGCCAGATGACCATTTTCTTAATGAGTTCTTGCTGGAGGAAGCATATAAAATTGATTAAGAAGAGAGAAAAATGCTAGGATATAAGCAGATCCTATATGCCTAGCCTGAAACCAGGGTCAACCCAATGCAGCACCCTACCTTTCTCAAAAAAAAATTAAAATTGGAATTTCTGCTCTCTCATATGTACTGATGAGAGCAGCTAGAAGCTGGAGCTTGGCTTAATCCTTCCTTTGCTGGCTTTATGAGTGCTCTTGGCAGCGCTTCCGAAGAGGAAATGTTAAAGGACTTCCTGGGTGAATTAGTAAAAACCAATGAGTTATAGCACGAGAAAAAGTGCCAGAAGTAATTTTCACAGCTACCTAGATATGTTAAACTAAACTAAAGAACAGTTTATGACGAGAATCACTGTCCCTGGACAAGCACCTGTTTGACGTGGTTTCCATTTCACTGCAGGCAGACGCAGCTCTCCCTGCTTTCTGCAGTGTCCCAAACGCAGCAGCTGAGGATGTCACCCATGTGTTGAGCTTAAAAATCAAATGAGCAGTTTGTCATCTGAAATCACTGCACTGAAAGCCAAATGACACAGAACAACAATGCTTTTTTGTACTGCTGACAAGAAAGATTCAATGGCCCTTGCTAATGCCACCTGATCAGATTGATTTCTCAGCAAGCACAAATTTGGGAAACAAGAGTGGTGGGCCCAGCTGAATGTGCTGGAATATATTCTATTTATTTTGAGATGGGAGTTGCAGGTGCCAGTGCAGTTGACAGGACCGGTGATATAGCACTACTTGGAAAGACCCAGCCAGTTTCCAGAGCTTCCTCGTTATTCCTGCTGACACTGGCTCCTCTTCTAGCCTGTTCTGGGTGGATCACTGCCAGAGCCAAGGGGTTTGAGTCCTGCAAAACCCCCTTGAATGTATGGACCAGCTTTTATGCTATAACACACCATGAAGAGTGAGGTGCTGTTACAAAAGTGTCTCAACCTTGACCATGAGGCCTTCCTTCCTTCTGACTTGCGGGATTAGAGTGTGACCTTAGAGAGAAGTGATGTACAAAGCATTAGCCAGGACCCTCAAAGATGTTTCTGGAAGGTGCTTTATTTGTTCTCAGGGACAGACATCACCTACCAAGTGTATTTCTTTGAGTATCTTTTCTTGACATGGTGTCAGATTCAGTGAACTGTGGGATGTTACATGGGGCTTTTAACTTCCAGCAGACACTCGCATGTTGTCCTAGGCCCAGACACTCCTGGAACAGGGATTTGGGCCAAGAATCTTTAAGTTAAACAACATCAAGGATAGAAAGAGTTAAATGGCTGAAGAAAATTGAGAACAGATGATCATTTGAAATTTTTTCCTACTTAAGTCAGCATGAAGGGAAAAAATTGCGGTCACTGTAAAGAGACAAACAAACAGAAGCACAGAGGAAATTGCTGCGGCCAAGAAACGAGCGGAGGAAAGGCAGTTTACCCACTGGTTTTGATGGAAGCCACAGAATTGCTTAGAAAAGGAACATAAGAGTGCCGCAAGAGCCAGAAATTGCAGGCTAAAGCCCAGATCCAGCAGGAGCTGGAAGAGGCACAGGCTCACAGCCACAGGCAATTCTCAGACCCAGGTCTTGAGGTGAGACCTGTCCTCACCTGTACATCTGTGTGCTCGGTTTTGCTCCCCTGGCCTTCTCTCCAGCTGCTTCTCCCTGCTGCTTCTCTTCAATGACTACTTAAGCCCTGTGGGAAACAGAAAATCTACTGACTGGGGGCTATTGATACAAGCTTTAGAGCTGTATTTTTTCATATTAGAATATCAAAGGCAATGGGTCTATTTCCAATACGTCTCCATTTTCAATATAGCTCAAAAATATACAAGACATTTTGTCTTTTAAAATATACAGTGTAAGATTTGTAGGGGGTTTCTAGCTCATCTCAGTTTAACCTTGTTTTATATCCTTGTACCCTCCCTGGTAAAACTGGATACTCTCTTTTGCTCAGTCTTTAAAATGTCCTTTATACAGAGACTAAGCTGGAAAAACGTGAGCTGGAAAGTAGCAATTTTAAAGTCTGATTAGTGCAAAATGCAGTCAGAATGTAAAATTACACAGACATCTTGGAACAGTGACTCTTATTTGTTACAGTTGCTTCTTTTTTTTTTTTTTTTTAGTACACAACTCATGACCTGCCTCTGTCGTAATGAGAAACAGATATTAGAGAGCTTTTGAATTAATTACTGTAATATGGGTAACAGTTTAAATAATCCCACTCAGTTAAAAAATAAAAGAAACACACAGGTTATTTTCTAGTTCCCTTAAAAAGCTATGATTGCAAATTGTTTAGTGCAAAGCGTTAGCAAAGCTGTTGAAACAGATTAAAACACAATTACTTTAGGAACATCAACACAATTTTAGAGGACTGTCTCAGTCAATACCAACCATTCCTGAAGAAGTCCAACCACATCAGGCACAGAGGACCCCATCTCCTTCCTCTTCAATGTTTTATCTGTTCTTAGGAAAAACCCTGACCCTGTATAAGAGTTTTCTAATAGTTAATGCTTATGAAAATATTAAGATGATTGTGGGGAATTATTTTATTTCTCCGTTGTAAATACGCATTACAATTTTTATCACCTGTGAGACATTTCCAGCAGGATTTTTCAGGCCAAATAAATATAAAATATTAAGAAATCTAAATCTTGATATTTGATTATTCTGGTATCTGGAAAGAAGATGAAAACATTTCGTCTCCTTTTACACTGGATCTCTGCTTGTTGGTTGGGGGATGTTTGTTTGTTGGCTTGTGTATTTTTTTTGGGGGGGTTAATTTTGTTGTATTTTCTGTAGGTCTCCAGATTTTATAACTTTACTAGTCAGGTCTCCCTCCTAACTGCAAGTGGAATAATCTACTCTCACTTCCAGGCGTGTGTTCAGGCTTCATCATCACATACAGAAGGAAAACAGGAGACACCAGGTATCAGATTCATCCTCATTCTTCATCCTTAGGGATATCCAAAAGAAATCTGGCCATGATCCTGAACAGGGGTCTTGGACAATATAACCTGAATATTGACAGAGGAATTCCAGTGCCCACCATTCTTATACCATTACATGGAGCTGTGCAGCTGTGCCACAGCAGCAAAGCTTGGCAGGTTAAAGCTGTTCATGTTCAGCCATGAAATACGACCCTGAAATTGTAGCTGGAAACCAAGGTGCAGGTTGTCAAAAGGGATACAGAGCATCTCTTGTGATCACCCTGACCTTATTTTTTCCTAAACTACTTTTTTCTTCTACCGTAGTCACATCCCTTTCAGAACCAGGGCAGTGCACCTTGTTCTAGTTCATTCAGTTTCACCTTAATTTTCCTTTGTGTAACTAAAATTCAATAGCATTACACCAGGCTGAAATATTTCCTTTTTTTGTTTTCTTTTTTTTATTTTTTTATGTGAGGTTCTAAACTACCTCTTTATTTATCCTTTTAGCTCTTGATCTGTTAGAGAGCCATCAATAGATTACAACATAACTGCATTAATTAGGAATGTAAATTATCAACGGTTTCCTGTTTTGTTGTTGTTGTTTTTAAATAGCAAACCAACTAAATCCCAGGAACTCCAGTCAACTGCAAAACAATTGCAGCCATTACTGGACCAGCTAAAAGCAGTTCAACAGCTGCATCTTATAAAATGTTACCAAGTCCACAGACCTACAAATAATACAGGCTCATAAAACTAGCTACAATTATAATGTGGCTCATAGAGCACGAAAAATAAATAATAAAGATCTTCAATTTATAAGGTAGTTTAAAATTATTTGTAGGATGTTGTGTATAACAAAAGAATGTAAAATCAAAGTACTTTGGGTAAAATATTTCTAACATTTGATATATTTTTATATGCATGCTTTAGATCTATTATTTAAATCTATTATTTTATATTGTTTTCTTCATTTCTTATATAATAACTTATATAATAACTGATAACGTCCAGTTTTCCATGAGAAAATTCTGCACCACTTACTATGTAAAAGCTTTTCAAACATCAATTGATTAAATGAAAAAATAGTCAAAGTCTGAATGTGACTTGGTTTTAGTGGACAAGAACCTACCAAATCACATCTCTCAGTCACAACTAGAGATAAAAGCCTGGTTTTACAGTGTAATAGGGAAATGGGCCTCAATTTTTCTGAATCCTTGGTATTCTTTGTTGTAACTGCTGAACAGCTGCTCAGATTGCTGCATCTGCATTTCAGAGAGCACATCAGACTCAAATCACATAAAGACAGAATAATCTGCTCGCTCAAATTACTTGCTTCTACAAGTCTGTTTCTGTGCAGTTTATTTTTCACTGTCTAACTTTGCCCTTTGCCATCTCAAATTATTTTAGTAATGGAGCTTGTGTTATTTAGCCTAGGAAAGCAACACGTAATTTGACAGACATCAACACTATTAGAAAATTAACCTGACTTAACATAGATAAACATCAATTAAAACACAATTCCTCTTAGTAACCTTTGCTGAGTGATGTAGATGGTAAGAAAGGTTTGTAGTTCCTATGGATGTAATGAAAAAATATTACCAATAGAAAAACCTTATGCATCTAAAAATATATAAGTGAGTAGTTAGGACTGGTAGATCTTCATCAACATTTCTATTTATTCCTACAAAATAACACACTTTATGCTGATGTCTATTTCAAGCTATACGCAATGAGCATCACTTAAGTGGTATCAGATTGTTTCTTGGCTTCTTCTGATGTTTTACCCCTTTGTAAATTATTCAGCCAGAAGTGTGCTGTACATTTCCCTTCTGCCTGCTGGGCAGCTTTAATATTTTGAAATTAGCCCTGTGTGACTTTTCTTTGGTGTAACAGTTCTCTTTCCCTTTTAATTTGCATTCAAGAAACCGGGTGTCTTTTTCCTCGTGTTAGAACACCCTCACAATCTGGTCTTCCATTCAAAGATGGGCAAAAGAGACTGGTTTGGCAACCTGGCACAGAAGCTTTCCTTGTACACTCTCTGTCCCCTATACACACATTTGAAAGGATCCATTCACTGGAAGGATGAGAACTGTGGATTGCTGAGAAGACAGATAACATATAAAATGTTACTTACTTCTGAAATTTTGTGGATGTCCTGTATTTGCAGAATAACTTGTTGTTACAAGCCTAGAGATGTACACTTTTATATGAATTGTGCCTTTATAGAAATTACCTAGGTAGATATAGGAATTAGTAGCTCACTACATAAACCCTAAACTGAGGACATAATCTCAAGTAAGGGCCCTATGTTTGTTGAAGCTCTTTAAACTAAATGTATTTGCTAAAAGATGAGAGGACAGGCATTCCTGCTGTAAATTCATGCCGTGTACATTTTTCTGAGAATCCAACCAAATCTCTATAGTATAATCCATTGATTTCAGTTCCTTTTTTTGACCACTTTGCCAGCTTAATGGAGACAGCTCTGGTCTGAGCTACGGAATAAATGAGAGAGCCTTCAAACTCCCCTGAGAACCTCTATTCCACCTCTGGCCTGCCTCCAAGTACAGCAGTAATTGTACAATTATAGCACCATTATATATAGAAAATTAACATGAGTTCTTAAGTCATTCAACAATGCTAAGCATAATTATTTACACTGTAGTCACAGAATTTCTGAGAGGAAAAAAATCTCTAGGCTTTTAGGGAAGGAAAATTGTAGCAATTACTGGCCTAGTAGCTCTTCTTAAAGTAATGTTGATGTATTTGAAAGGAAGAATTTTTTTAAACTTCTTTAACCTGCAACACGAGCTCTAATGCTGCAATCAGTCTGCATGCACTCCCTTCAGGAAGCAGAGGGAGCTGTCTGATGGCAATTACAGTTCTTACTGCCGGGGAGCCAGGTCACAATTAGCAATCTGGGACTTCACATCATAGCTTGCGAAAGGACAGGCCTCATTTGCTGGGGAAGACAAAAGAAAACACCTCGCATTATACTGTAAGATAAAGCTGCTGTTTAATTTATACCTACAGAATAATTACATTTGTTATGACTGAGTAAAAACTAACAACTACTCACTGATATGAGGTATTTACAGCAGGAAGCTAAACTTGGTTCTTTTGTGGTGGGAAAATCTGGCACACCTCTTCTTGAAAAATTGTAGTCTAATAGAAGAGCCCTGATGATCAAAACAGCATGTAGAAATATAACCTGAAACATAACTGAGTCAGGTACGAGTAATAGACCTTTAAAGTGCAACCAAGATGTGAACAGAGTGAATTATTGTAGCAGCACACCTACTGGCAAATTACAACAATGAGTTATTAAGAGTCATGGTTATAATGAATTAGTAGAAGTCTTTTTTTTTCACAGATAGGAAATCCTGCTGTAATTAAAACAACTGTGATTCTTTGGTTCAGCACTGTTAAACCCAGCACATGAAGATCTCATCCTGCTGCCCACTGAGGCTGTACTCCTTGCGATAATCAAGAGCTGTGCTAGTGTATTTAGTGATGGCCAGCGCTGTGTGTGTGGCAGGAAAGTGAATCACCTGAAAGAGACAGTCAATAAGGGCCTTGTCTTCAGAGGGTGCTCACAGCCAGAAAATGCAGCAAGGAACCAGAAAAAGCCTCAAACTAATGGAAATAAGGAATTTATCTCGTGGTAGGACTGGCCATATACCCACAAGAACAAATGTCAGTCTTACCCTGCAGGCAACCTTCCCAAAAGTAAAGGAAGAAGCTTAATTGAGATTAATGGTCTTTTTGCTGAGGCCCATGGGAAGTCCTAATAAGGCAGCATGTTAAACAGTGAATGTAATTTATAATGCAAGCAAACTCTAGAAGATATAAATACCATATTACACTGAATGAGAAATGTCTTATGCCTTTCTCACGCTGCATTTTAGAGACACTTTCACCTGTTGGATTTAAAGTAGCTTTCAAGTTCCTGTTTTTGGGAGGCCAATATGTCTTTATGCACCAGCATAATTGAAACTCTTAATGATGTCACACTGAGCAGATTGCTCTGGTCACAGATGATAGACTTCTATAATCTAAGCTAAAGTAATTATACTTACATGTGTTGATTTTGCTTGTAGCAACATTTTTTCTAGGTTTTCTTGAATGTTAAACTTAGTTTTTCTCCATTTCCTGTCTTCTGCATTGACCTTATGTATTTGTGCTCATGAAGTCATGACACAATACTACCTTTCCACATAAAACAAGGCCAAAAATTTTTATACAGTAATTCCTGCATAAAAGCAATTCTTCTTAGATGTACCAAACTGGTATCCTGTTAAAAGGTATGTAATTTGAGAATTTCATATGATAGAGATTTAATAATTTATATAAATATCCAACACATACACACATACTTTCAAGGGTAAGGGAAAATAATTTACTATTTCCTTCACTATATACTTGTTTAATATTATACTTCCACTGTCCTGAAGCGTCCTACACAAAACAATCATCATCCTGCAAAACTTAATTTTTCCTGGTGCACACTGAATATGTAAATCATGTACATGTTCTTCTCATTTATCCCAAGATATATAAATACACTCACAAATACACCTCTCAAGTACACTTATCCAATCTGAAATAATTACATTCCGATGCTGAACAGAGTACTTATACATAGCAGAAATATGTCGAAGTCTGTAATATTTTATCTTCAGCTTTTTCTGTCATCATCATTACTAAACAATATACAATTTTTCCCCGGTAGACAGATCTATTAAAGCAGAGAACCAGAACTTTTCTCTGTGTTTACCAGGTCTACTTACAATCATCTTCTTGCATCTTACCTTCTCTTTCAAACAAAATTTTAATTTTCCTTCGTCCAAAAGTCTGAGTCTTCCAAATGCTCTAATGAAACACAAATTCTTCTGTGTTTTGCAACCATCCGACCTTTTATCCTTTGTTTTCAGACAGTGCTTGCATCTCCTCATCTCCTCCTCACTGAGCTGCTGTTCCAGAGTGAACAGTACTCCCAGCTCATGTATCATCACCCTCAGCGTAATTGTAATAACTTGCAAATTATAAAACACTACTGAATAAATTCAGGCAGGTGTGATTCTGTTGAGCACAGAGAGCTGTACTGACTACAAACAGTCTTCTTGTAGTCCTGGGATTTTACTGAGCAGTCTGTGCATAAGCTGAATATTCCTTACTTCTCACACCATACAATCATCTTCCATAATTTTTAGTGCTTTATATGATGGGGCATTTGTATGCTACACTAATTGACTTAATGAGTTTCTTTACATGTATTTTTCTCACGACTAGTTTGCTTCATAAAGTATGTAACTTGGAAATAAAACTGTTCTTAAGAAAATTTATCCTCCTTGAAGGATGCTCATCCTACCCTAAAGCAATCAAAATCAAATTTCCTATATACTGTTAAACTCAATGACAGTTCTGTGGATAATGCATAGAGCAGCAATTAATCAGAATTTATCTATACCATGAAGAAAAGAATTTTATACTTTTATAAATTCAAAATGCACCCTTATTTTTCAATCTATTTGGTATATTAAAAAAAAAACCAACTAAAATTATTTTATGTTTTACAAGAGAATGGTGGGTTACCCCAAAATATGGTCTAGAATCCAAGACTTTAAAGCACATTTTTCATATTATACACAGTACTGATGACTCAACAATCCTGTCCAAATTGACCAAGTTTCTGTGCCTGTGGGTCTTCCTCACCTCTGTTGGTACAAGCTCACATTCAATCCACAATTAAAATTAAATAGTTGCCTTAACATTTGCATTACTATTTTTAAGGTGAGCGATAATACTACATGGCTTTTGTCTCATTCTTAAGGAAACAAAAGATGTCACACAAATAGAATGAGGAAAATTAGTCATTTTTAAGATAAACTTTTATTGAAAAATTAAAACTGCATTGCATAACTTCTTTATTACTTCAACATTTCTTAAACCACAAAACAGAGATTCTATTTAAAAAATCTCTTCATATTTTTCACCATTCAAAAAACAGATTATGAGCTAACTCCATGATGATTTTAAAATTCTGCATTATTCCCAAGGCCCCTGCTTCTGGCTGTCTACCTTGAATGGTATAATCTATCTTCTCTAAAAATTACCCTTAATAACACAATCAGAATTTTTCTCATTCAAAATCACCAGCTGCTCTTGATTTTTATCCAGTGGTCAGTCTTTCCAAATAAATTACATCAGTTAATAAGTGCTGCAGCTACCTGTTCAGCTAAGATCTTGCCTATTGTTTAATTGATCGGAATTCAGCCGTGCAAAGTAACAGTGATTGTCCATGTGACTAGAAAGGCAAAATTGCTACCTCAGAGTATATTTTAAACCTCAGAAAAACAAAGTTGCTCACCTGGAATTAAAATGCTCTACATTAGTCAAAGCTTCTGTATATCCATACATGCTAATCTCTCACAGTCAATATAAATGGATTAAAAAGAAGGAAAATTCCAGGTCAGCATTAGTCTGAGAAGCTGTGGCATATTACTCAGATGGAAACGACCTAATAAGAAAACAGATGAGTTTTCTCACTGTTAAAGTCAGATAATTTCTCTGTTAAAATCAGCTAACCAAGTTAGAAATTAATATGAGCACAGTGCCTGTTGAACACAGTATATGAAATAGGAAAACACCCCAGAATCTGATATTGGAATCAAAAGCTTTGCAAAAATCTAATTGTGGTCATCTGTGTCAAGACACAACACTGCAGAAAAGCAAGATAAATGCAGAGGGCAGGAAGATAAATCTAAGCCCTCTCTCTTTAGAGACAACACCTATGCATTAACTGTCCTGCTTCCAAACCAAGCAGGAGGAGCTCCATTATTCCCACCTAGCTGCAAAGCATCACTGGCAATAGGAAGAACCTCTGATGCTTTTGACCTTCAAAACACAAGATACTCCATTAAATGAAGAAGCAGAAATTTTAGTGAGCAAAACATTATACATGCAGTGAAGAGCTCTAGATCTGTTCTGACTACATCACAGAACTGTCAGGGGTTTGCTGTACAAATGGCAGCCAGCTGTACTATGGTCTTTCTAGAGCTTCCTGATCAGGATGAGGACAATTCTCTTCCCCTAGTTTGCATGATTCAAGGAGAATTAACATCTCAATACATTAGGCTATTATTAGACTATTGAGATGGTGATCTGGATACAGAAATATTAAGGTTAGAGGATTGAGGGTAACTTAGAGCTTTAGTAATACCGGTATTGACAAGGGAAGTGGAGGGAATAAGAAATTTCCACCTAAGATCTGGTAGAAATCAGAAGAACCATGGTGTTTGTGTGGAAGACGTAAAATCCTCCAGTGAATCTAAGTCACCTGTTATACATCTTTGGATTAATTATATTAGTTCATATTGTTTCTTACAAACTAGAACTGAAAGAATTTTTTCAATCTTCTGGAGCTGCCCTTTGAATAAAATGAAACTGAGATCAGATTTCAGACAGAAGTCTGAAGTAAGAATGTGACATGCGCTTCTTCAAAAGAAACTTCTTTCTCTACTCTAAGAAGAGCTCTCAAAGAGAGGTCCTCTGGTTTTGATCAATCTATAAAGGTATCTATAAAGAATGGCATTTAATGTAATGGAGGTTAGTACTGAATTCAATGTTCATGCCAACAACATCTGTACTGCAGGGCTCAGGTCATACAGCTTGGATGTTTACATCGGGAAATTCAAGTATTGAATACACAGTAATACAATAGGCTTATAATCCAGGAAGATTGAGTTTTAAGATCAAAAAGGCAAGAAATCAACTAAACTGTCTTGAAAAAAATCTAATGAAAGAAATACTGTATTGGTAAAATTACTAGGGGGTTTAATGATATGAAGTAACAATGCAGATCTATTTTGAAAGTTATACTCATAAATCGAAAGGTCAGTGACAAATTTACAATAATTTTTAGATTCAACTCCATTTGAAGAAAAGATTTTACAGAAGGTTATGAAAGAGGAATAAGCAAGAATCCTATGAAAAGCTGGAAAAGCTGTGCTGTAGGATACAACATTTACCATAACAGCTTCTTTCTTCTCCCTGCACTAACACAACCACAGGTGTGAGACACCATCCTCAAGAGACAGCCAGTGGAACCTGCAGGATGGAAATCTCTCTTGCCTGTAGGTGTCCTTCCACAGGACTGACAGGGGCCAGGAGAGACTGCAAAAAGTGCATAGCATGACTGTATTTCACAGAAAGTTTCTAAAATAATTCAATTTTGTTACTGAGGGGAGGAGGGGAAGGAGAAAAAGCAATTAATTTCTGACTTGCAAAGAATCACGTATGAAAACACTTGAAATTAGCATATTCCATTTATCACCATGGCACTAAATCAGTGAACAGAGGATTATTGAATCTCCATTTTGTTCCACTACTCTGTTTCCAGTATGGACTTTTCCACTCAGTAATATTGAGTATCTAATGATTAAAATTGATCAAGCTGCAGATGAATCTGGTGTCAATACTTTGAAAAGCCTAACCAGTTGAAATCATTGGAAGAAGCTAGCTGTATTAAAAGATACTGAGATTAGTTTTGGTTTTATTTATTTTATAAGCTCCAAATAGATAGTAAATTCCATTTCACTAGAAGAATGATGCTGGTTTAAACTCCCACAGAATTTAGTTAAAATGGTCGCAGAGGTCAGTCCTGAACTAAAACTCAGAAACAGGGGCCTTGGTTAGCAATTAATATTCACTAGAAAAGCATTCAGAACACTGAACAGACAGTCTGACATTACAATAAATAAACCAAAAATTCTAATAATTCTAGTAGATTAAAGGGATCCCATAATTTGATAGTCTATACACAGTGTCAGAATTCCTTATCTTCAGTAAAATTATCTGTAAGTTATTACTTTAAGGGCACTAGGATTTAAACGAAAGTGTCAACTAATATTTTGTTATTTTTTCTTTGGCTCACAAAGACACTAAAATACCATAAACATTATTTAGAACTTCAATAATATATAAATAGGTTACATATACAAACGGAAGAAAATACAAGACAACTCTTCAGCATGGTAAATCTCTGCATATAAATAAGCAAATATTTCAGATACCTACAATTAAACAGTTATCTTGCTGTAAAACTATTACATTTAAATCCTTTTACACAAAGTCATTTAACAATAATATACACAATCTACACAAATTAACCTCTAAAAATACAGCAATAATATACCTGTTACAATGACTCTGCTACTGTCATCCCCTGATTTGACACTAAAGGGCAAGTACAACTATTTTACTCAAAGGTGCTCTTGGAGATTGCTGTTTCGTATGTGAGAAAAGCACCAACAATAAGATCTAATACTGTTAGACATTTTCTTTAGCTCCTAAGAATCTACATTTTAGAAATGTTTCTATATGCCTATTTCTGTCTGGCAGAAAAACTTGTAGCACATTATCCACATCAAAGTNAAAGTTCTTAATTTGCTATTTTAATACTTACTGATTTTCTGCTGTCTACAATAAACAAGACCAATGTAAGAGTCAATAGTGCTTCAACTTCAAGATAATACATTTTCCCTCAATAATAAGATTTACTAATGCATATATATTTCAGTAGCCTATCGTTCTTTTGTTTAAGGATGTCTTAGGAGATTGGAACTTACAGAAAGAGAATTTCCTTAAAACATGTTCTGCAGAACTGGGTTGAAAAAATTGCCAGTGCTGGAAAATTGTGAATTAGAGAAATAAATAATTCAACCACTACAGCTCCTGCCCCAGTCTCTCAATTTCCTCGATGAGGAAGTCGATGTCAGACTTAGTTGCTGCTGGGTTTGAGATGACCATTCGGAAGAAGTTGACTTTATCGCCCTGAGGCTGATACCCAACCATGGTGGTACCTGACTCCATCATCAATGCCTTGATTTTAGGTGCCACCTTTATCATTAAAAACAAAGAGAGAGACAAAGAGGGAAGGAAAAATTATTCTTTCCTTGTACGTCACAGCATTTCTTAATTCAAAAAAAATAAATTCACAGGCATTCATTTTAATAAAAAATGTCTGTAACAAGGAAAAGCTTGAAAAACTGAATATGTAGGACTGGCTATTCAGAGGAAAATTGACAACAATAATATCCACCTTTTTGATTTACAAATTAATAGCATCTCAGAGTATTCACTATGTAATAATTTAATATATTATATGCATATCTCGCTTCTTTGTGTTGAGGATTTTTTCATGATGACACATTTTCTGCTTCTGGATGAAAGTCCACTCCAGACCTTCTTGAGGGTAATGGATGCTTTCCATGAGAATATTCTGTATTCTCAAAGCATTTTGTATGTGGGGACAACAATGGAAATTTTTCTACAAGATCTATGTCATAAAGAATATTTTTTGTTAGCATAAGCTGTGGAAGTCTTCCAGTAGTTTTGCAGTACTGTGCATTTACCTCAATCTCACTTCCTTGGTTTAATTTACAAGGAATAATGTTCTGACAGTCTTAATATTTGGTATTGACTAAGGCCAGTTTTTCCATCCAGACCTTCATTTTCCTGCTCTACTCTCTGCCAGGCAAGGTCAGATGTCTGGCTCTTTCACAGTTTTGTAGAATGCTTTATGATGTCCTCTAACACTTAAGAAGTGCAAATCAAATATTTCATCCCTCTTGTTGTTTCTTACCTCTTACCTCTATCTTTCTCTATTCTCAATTATTTTGGCCATTTCTTTGTCTAACATGGGACTGGCTTGACCAGGAATTTCACACAGGAATTTCTGTTTTCTTCTATTCCCTTTCCTCACTGTGATGCAGTCATTAAATCATCTACAAAATCTCCTAAGTTTGCCCGTTCTTCTCCCGTGCCTGACACACACTCACACACACAGGCTCAAACCCACAATTATTTTTGACACCTGTGAAATCATTCTTTTGTCTCCTGAATGTATTTCACTCCACTTCTGTCTAAAACACTACCACAAAATTAGTGTATTTTACTTCCCTCAAGTCCTGAGTAACACGATATCTTTTTTGGTGGTGCTTCTATGATGCCTTCACTTCCCCCTACCACTTCACATAAATATATCCCAAAGTCCTCCAAAAGGTATTCATTTTCACTGAAATGCATTAATGCATTGGCATTTAAAATCAAAATAAATACCTGAGAAGGAACTTAGAGGTTTTCATGTCCTTTACCTGTCCAAGCAATTTCAAACCACTACCCTTCTGTTTCTCTTGTTGATAAGCTGTTCTGTCCAAAGAAGACTGTGATGTCTGTAGGCCTAACTACTTTTTGAAGGCTTGTAGCTCTTGTGAGCACAGGATAACTGAATATGTTCTGAATCTGGTTCTCTAGGGAAAACATCACTTCAGCATCAATATAAATAGAAGACAAAAGTGAACAAATATCAAGGTCACAGCAAGCAATGGAGAGCTGACGTCTCAGAATTTGGAATTATCTTTTTACATTTAACCAAAATTACTTACCCTGTGTAACTTTTCTCTCCTCTCATCAGAGTCTGGCATGCCCCTGAGACTTGGAGGAATGTACCAAAAACATACATTTGTATGCTCTGGCTGCAAAAAGGACCAAACACATACATCAATTAAAAAATCATACAGATCAGTCCCACACTAAAGGCTAGCCAGTAGTGTACTTTATCACAGACATGAAAGACAAAATATACTATTAACTTTCCTGGTCCTGCATGTTGAACAGGAAGAAATGGATTGCAATAGTGCTGCTTGCCTCTGCTGCCTTAGATTCCCCATACACCGTCCCATTTGCAATATTTATGTTGCCTTATGAAATGCAAATGCTTTTCACCTTTGTGCAGTTTTATGAGTAATTGTTTTTCAGGATCACAGCAGGGCCAACCCAGTTTTCCTTTTCTTAGTAAAGGGAGAAATGAAGTTTATGCTATGACCCAAAGGTTTATGTAGTGGCACTAGCAACAGAATATACAGCACAAATAGCAGATTCTCAGTTATGTACATAATAATCTCAGTGTGACTAGGTTGTATTAAGGTAATCTTCATGCCCTAAACTGGGAAGGCCTCTGAAGAAGAGGAGGAGAAAAACCTGACATTTATGGTACAAAACCACATGCATTTGACAAAAAAACCTGCCTAGATGCCAGTAGTCACATAGCTCTTTGGAAAATAAGAGCAGTTTTGCACAGCTGTCTTGAAGAACTGTGAGAAGCACAAAGACAGATTTGGCTCCTACATATGTGAAAGCAAACTTACCTCCCCTTCAAAAACCATCTCAAATTCTTCTCTGTTTTTGATTTTAGTGTAGAGATATTCTGCCAGCTCCAGGCATTTATTGATCTGATTTTCAAATCCTACTGTACCCTGTTTTAATAAGAAAATAGGTATTAATTATATGGTCTTTTTTTTTTTTTTTCCTGTTCTGATGCAATCACCTTTACAGATGGGTTTCACTCTTAAATATTTTCAGGTAGAAAACATTGAACAGTACTATTTCTTGTAACTTAAAAGTAGCCTTAATCAATGGTAAAAAAGCATCTAAAGGTGGCCCAATTGTAAGTCACTATTTGGTCTGTCTCATTTTAAGAGAATTTATTATGAAAATAGCAAGGACTTCCACTATTTTTTGTAGATTATTTTAGGTCTTTTGTGTATTTTCCAGTTTCCAGAAATGTTATGGATATTATGTTCTGGCTTCACAGCTGCTGCTAAAAGACCAAAACTTGGAATGGGAACTCAGTTGAAAGTGTAAGAATTGGGAAGTAAATTATTTCCTCTGAGCAGTTTGGTAGAAATGTGCATTTATAAGCAAGTAAAAGTCTGCAATATGTTTACTAGAAATCACTTGCCTAGTCACTGATATCTTGTCAAGATAATAATTCCAGAAAAACCATATGAATGTTGATAATAAATAGTTGGGGGTTTTTAGAGACTGTAATGTCACAAACATTTATGTTAAAATAAAGCATTCCATTACACGACACCTAGAAATTAAATAAATACATTTCTGGTTTTTGAGCTAAACTCTTGTTATTTACCTTTGCTTTCCACATCAACCAGAATTTGAAAATGTCCACATGTCGACCACACTGTATCGCTTTATCTCCAGTGTCATAGGAGACATCATACTGTTTGTCTGGCTGGAAGAGATAGCCTGCACACATCTGATTGCAGCCTTGCAGGATACCCTACAATGAAAAACACGTGCAATTTATGACTTACCTGGCATTTGTGCATGAGAAAATGCACACATTAATAATGTACAAAATGTATTTCAGACATGTACAGGAGATTCATTCTTTGATGGGATCTATTATAACATAGTGACCTTGGTTTGTAAGCCTGAGCCACAAAATTATTTTCATAACCTAAGGTAGCTCTCTTTGAAGTCGCTGAGTAGTCGTATGGTTTTACACACACAAACACCCCCCCGAGAAAGTATTGACAGATTAATTTGGATACTTAGTTTGTGATATTAGCTTTACCCACTTCAATTTATAACCTTATGTTCTTTAAACTTAAATTTATGAGTTGTTAAATTACACAGTAAAGCTGTGGTCTCTCAGAGCAACAGACTGCTACACAAAATGAAAAACCTTAACTGAAGGTTTAAACTTTGTATGTTCAGCTTTATGACACTCAATATGAGTGATAAATATAAGCACAAATAAAAGAAACTGGACATATTTTGCATATAAATAAAGATGGTTCACAAACCAATAGAAATCTATGGACTACTGGTAAAAATGTTGTTTTTTCTTTTCTTTTCTTTTTTTTTTTTTAGTGTTTAATTACTAAATATGATGCAGACCTTCTCCCGGACAAGAATGGCAGAACATTGTAACAACACTCCCATCATCTTGTGTGGGTTCCAAGTGACTGAGTTGGCTCTGCAAAAAAAATTACACATTCAGACAGGTCTGGAAAAGAGAAACTTAATCTGAAACTGTCACCTTTGTTTTCTACTTTCAGCTGGAAATATATGGAATTTTGACTATGATGATATCACTATGGTTATTATTACCGTTAAAGTGTCTTCTCTCCCAGCTGTGCTGTCCAGGAAAGGAATTTTTTTCATGTCCATATTGCAACATCAGACTTGTGATTAGTTTATATTATTCCTAATACCAGCTACTTAGTATCAGACTGTTTAGCTGATACAGTTACATCATCCCCAGAAGAGTTCTCTTCCAGAAATAACACTAATCAAAATAACAAAACCACTTTGACATGTTCGATCGATTCAAGGTACTGACGGGGAAAGCGAGGGTGTCAGAGAATTAAGGGACTAATATGAATTGTGGAGAATGTGGTTCTTTAGTAAACAGCTGCTGGAAAAATGGAAAGGAAATAAAAAGATGTTCTGCACGCTTACCTGCTTTCCCAGTTAGAGCCACAGCCCTTAATGTCAAGCCCATGCACTGTTAAAAGGCTCTAAAACTTTACATCATATCCTACCATTCTGTATGTGAAGCTTAAAATTTCTTATGTGTAAACACAAGCGAATGCACAAGATCACCTAATTTACAAGTCAACCAGATGTTCTGTATTTTAACATATTATCCTAGACAGTTTAATGGTGACACTGAAATAAATGTGCCAACATTGCACATCCATTGACCTTTTCACCCTGAGTAATTAATTACCAAGTGTCCCTTTGATTCACTGCATATTCCAAAGGAGCAAAGTGCATAATTGTATTTCACCAACTGTGCGTGTGTCTTCACAATGTGGTTGAAAGAAAATTAAAAGGTATTTCCTCCTCTTCTGCACCCTGCTCTCAGAGGACACAGACACCACCCACTGTTTCTGTGTTTTGAGCAACACAGTGATGTCTTCATCCCAGTCTGAGGAAACACTGATTTCTGGATACAATTCCAACCCCTGTATGTGCTAGGTTAGACTGGAACGCCCCTCAGCTGAAAGAGCAGCACAGCGTGTGCTGTACCTGGGGAGCTCACCATCTAAGTATCGTCAGCTGCTTATGCGGTGCAAACCAGCAGATAAATAGCTCAGACTTCAGAATCAATTATCTTTTAGAAAAACTTCACTAATAGTTCAGATGGAGCAGTCAGAAAAAAAGAATTTATATAACAACTTATTTCCTTTTTAAAACACCGTGCCTTCAGTTTAGCACGTTAATTTAATTTTCAGGATTTCAAACAAAGACAATTTTAAGTCATTCCTCACAAGGAGCATTAGGATTATTTTAGCATGAATCTGTCACAATCTCCTCAGTGCAGACCCCAGCCAGAGGCTGTCCTACCACAGCAGTGCCAGCTCTGTGGAGGGCAGCAGGCCAGTCCTCCATGCCAGTGTGGGCAGGCAGGCCGACTACAACCCGAGGGTTACAACAGACCCCAGCTGGGGCCCTGACAGGCAATTACATCACACACGTGGACCACAACCCATGTTTGAAGATCTGTATAGCTGACTAGGAAAGAAATAATTTCACGCTCCATGCCTGCTGCTTTCTGTATTTGCATAAAATTATGGCCTTAATTAGCACCTCAGGGTTGACCTCAGGTCAAAAGGGGTGTGCCAAACTCCTGTGACCAAACCTCTGTATCTTAAGAAAATTATTTTGCAATGCTGACTTTATATTAGACGCGTTGCCGTGAGTCACAAGCAAATTGGACTGGGCAAAGGCCGATAGGATTCTGTTACTTCAGAGCGCTCCACGCCACACGCTGCTGTCCCTGTGACAGAGGGGTCCCCGTGGTTTTGCTGCCAGTCCTTCCATCCTTGATGTTGTACTTATTGTTCACTTATTGTATGAGGTGCTCAAACCCAGGACAGTTTGTTTTCCCTAAGGAAGAGAATTTATCACTGTACTCGTTTTACAATTTTACACGGTGCCCATATTCAGAGCAGCTGACTCAAGGAAGCAATTTGGTGCTAATTTGAAAGTACATAGATAGGGCTCGCTTCAAATATTTTTTGCTTCCCTGAACGCTGATACTTGCAATGATGGAAAAGATCTAAACTTTCTGATTCTTCATTGCTTTTCTGATTTATTTCAGATGGGCACCTTTTTATGGTAAAGCACTTTCAGGGGAAATCCAGAGACCAACATACCCATGGGATTATAAATATAGCATCTTCTACACACCCATGGGATTATAAATCTTCTACATCTTCTACAGATTGTTATCATTGGATATGGGAACAACTGTGCCAAGGACTACACTCAGAATAACTCCTGAGTCAGAATTGTAGGGACCACTGGGAGGGTCACACTCACTCTGCTGTCACTACCAACACAAATGCTTTGCCTCTTTAGATTTTATTCAATCAAAGGCTAGCTTCTGGTCTCAGTGGGCATCTTGGTGAGCTGGGTTATGTACCTGGAGGTCCACACATGCTCTTTTCTGCAGACTTCACTCTGACCTCTACAAGAGCTTCCCGCTTGTTTCATGTAATCCCCACATGGCACCAAAGCACAGGCCCCTGATCCCTGAGACAGGTGAGCATCTGTGACTTTTTCTGGCTTCTCTGTAATGCCCTCAGTCTTCTCCCTGGTACAGCAGATGTGCAGCAGCTCTATCATAGTCCTTTCAAGCCTTAAAGGTACTGAAACTTGCCTCTGAAAGTTGCTGCTGGTTCAGTCTCTATCTCCTCTCTTTGTTGTGTACACCCACCTATCTGTGTGTGTGTGTATAAATAAGAGTGATATAAGACTAAGCATATATATATATGTTCCATTTACAGAACAATCATGAACATATACTCTTTATTTTCAAGAAAAACTGCAAACATCTTTCAGGAGAGAACCTCTACATATTCCCTCTGTTGGTGTTCATGCTCAAATATCTTCCCTGGATCCTTAATTTATCACTGCTATTCTCACAGCCCTACATCTCAGAGATTGCCTAGCTCTCACACTTCATTTTTTTCTTCAAATACTTCTCCATCCATTCCCAGACTCACGATCCCTTCTAAGCTATGCACAGAAAAATTTCCCTTCCTTTTTGCCAAGCAGTATCCTTGTCTTCCTTCAAACCTGCTGAAAACTTACCTCTCACTCAATGGTACGTCACAGATTTCTTCTGTAGAATTGTTTCAATCTCCCTAGTCTGAACCTTTCCCTTCTGTCTCGTTATTGTTTAATTTAGTGTTTAAACTCCTTAACGTAGCAAAGTATGGGAAAGAAATAGTAAAATAATGTCATGTACCTTATGAAAGTACTTTAAGAGCAATATTACAAATAAGCACTGTGTTGTACCTTTCTATTCCATTCAATTTATGACGGTGCTTTCGGGACATTAAGAGTCCACCTCCCCAGGCAGCCTGGAAGAGACAGAAAAAAGAGAAGATTCATGCTTTAAAAAAGCTCGACAGATTTTAGTTCACTCAGTATCTAATAATAAATATTTTAATTCAAGAGAAAAACATGCAAAAAACCCATTATTTTGCCTGAGTAGCAGCACTTTTTTGTTACTTACATCTACATGGAGCCAGAGGTTGTATTTTTCACATATATCAGCAATCTCCTGTATTGGATCAAAGGCTCCATATACCGTTGTGCCTGCGGTTGCATTTACAAAGAGAGGAACATATCCCTACAATAAAAACAAAATTATCAAATGTAAATTGAAAACACTTTCAGGAAAAAAAATGGGAAAGAAATAGTAAAATAATTCCAGAAACATTATCTTATTTTGTAACCTAAAAATGTTTTTCTTCCCATGTGAAAGGCACAACATAAGCAACAGTAGAAACTAACTAATCATATACATGGTAAGAACAAACTCTGGGGTTTTTTCCTTTATTTTTTGTAACTTCACAAAATAAACTAGTTTGAAGATAAAGAATATTATTTTGTCTAATCTCTTTCAGTGAGCAGATTCAAACAATGTAGTGGAAGATGAGCAATATTCAACTAAATTTGGGACTTTTACAGCAGTATAAACAAAAATTAATTAAATGAGATTTGTAAGTCATGATTTGAAGGCTTGAAATTGCTCCTTTAGTCTTTATCTACTAATAAACAGAACAAAGCAAAGCAATCTAAAGTAAAAGCAATAAATGAGAAACTATCAGATCAAAGAGAGAGAATTTTGAATTAGATGAAATAAATATGAACTGCTGTTTCACAGAGTGACCAAATGTAAAAAAGTTAAAAAATAAAAAAAAAATGATCTTGATTTCTCTTTGGTTATTTTATAAAAGCTTCATGGGTTTTTCCACACATTGATTCAAGAAATAGAAATAAATGCCTGAAATTTAACCCTGCTGTCTATATTTATCAAATATACATGTATCTACATGAAATCTATAGGATTTTTAAGGGCTCTGTAGAATTTTCTATGGGTCTCTGCTAAACTTCAAATTTACATAAAAGTTATTTAGATTTTATGTTTCCATGATTGTTTCCATATATCAACCTCTGAGAAGTTATTTTTAAAAATCATGAACTACTGTTGTGGTTCAAGAGTTAAAAGTCTTTTGTTTTTAAACAGAAAATGGAAACCTTACCAAGAGATACAGATAATTCTGTAAACAATACATGAAGGTACAATTAAGCACATGAAAATAATGCCTTATTTATATCATTATAGTGTTCTCTTTAATATCAACAATCAGGCTTCAAAGGAAGAAGCAATTTTACTAAACCAAGCGGTTAAGCACTAATTTTTAAAAACACAAACCTTTTCTTTTGCTTCCAGAATTTTTGCCTCCAAATCAGCTGGTATTATTTTGCCTCTGTAATTATCACAGAAACAGAAAGACGAAGAAAATTAAAGAATGTATATGGAAATAATAGCAGCAGTTGAAATAATCTAATAGGATTTTCTCAACAGGCCATTAGCAACTTGACACACTGTACTGAATCAGTCCTTAAACACAATAAAACAAATTTAACAGATGAACACATTTCATCTATCAAAACTTTAGTATTCATCCTACCTTTCATTGCATTTGATCAAAATAACATTGTCTGTTCCAAATCCAAGTGCAGCTCCAGCTTTCTTTATTGAGTAGTGACTCTGCAGCAAACACATGAACACGAAATGGTGTGATTGTTTAATGACGAAGCATTTTCACACCATATGGCAGTAAATTAAGAATTAGCAGTGTATTAAGCTCACATGCTCTGAGGTAAAGAGAACCAGTTTAGGGACTGCAGCCATGCCTTTGGTTTTAACTTCAGGGAAATACTTGTAGCGTGCGGCCATTATGCTGTACATATTGGAGATGGCTCCTCCTGTGAATGAATAAATAAATGAATAATAAAATAGTGATAATGAAGCAGAAGTATATTGAACCACAGACATACAAGTCTCATTTGCATAATGCAGTGGAAGTGGCAGTGAACTATGAAAAAACATTTCTCTCTAATGCACAGGCATCTGTCTAAATAGCATAGGACAGACTCTCGAGAAAGCCAGAGTGATAATCAGAATTTCCTAAATGCCATCTCTTTCAATTGCTATCATTTTGTAAAATATACCTAAAAAGTTTAGCTTTCATTGTGCTGCTTTTGCATGACAACTTTTTGTTAGCAAGTACAACAGGAACTTATTGTCTGAGATTGAAGAATTGTCACATGCTGGATGGATTTATCCCATCTCACCGCAGACATAGAAGTAGATGCTTAAAGGAAGATTTCTACAGCTGAGCTATTTCTTCTAAACTCCCTCCCAGTCAGTTATGGGAAAGAGGCACTTCACAGGCTATGATTCAGCCAACCTATTTTCACATTTACTTTTGAAGAATTTGAATAGAGGGAGAGCACCTACTTCTCTTTGTTTGCTGCTAAAAAGAGCCCTGAACAACTAGCTCAGTTCTTTGGTGCAGACCTCAAGCTTTAAGAAGATCAATCTCATCCCTACACCTAGCATGACTTCTTCCTCTAAAATTGTTTCATTGATGAGAACACAGAAAGATCTGTGTTTTTCTAGCAGACAGGACTGGAGTCCAAGCAAGTGCGCACTTTATGTGGGCTGTTCCAAAAGGAGGTGGTTTTTTCCTTTATGCTCAGTAACGGGATGGTTCTCCCTCATGCCAAACCCAGAAAAGTTCTGCTGGGTACCCACATTGTCCACACATTGCCCCAGGATCTTCACATGCTTCATCATCAGTCATTTCTGTCACTGCTCACTGCCTTTATGTTCCTTGTTATGCATGGGAAGACACTTCATCTTTGTGCTAGAATTATACTTGTGAATCCACCCAGATTATATCCCAGGTAATGTGTCCCAGAAAGTGACAGACAGCCACAACCTTTTCCTGACTGTGAGCCCAAATCCTCGCTGACCACCAAAGAAATCAGTACACGACTTTTGAGAAGTTCTAGTCAACAGGAGCTGTGGTTGCCCAGCAGCTCCAGAAATGAAGCTCATTAGAGGGGTGTTTAAATGCCTGAGTGTGCAACAGAGCCCACAGTCAAGTTTTAAATGCTGAACAGCCGTAGTACATAGCCATACACAGGGATCATTTTTCATCCCAGCTTTTCTGTGGGATGTTTAAACAAAGCATTCCTACTTCTAAATATCTGACTCACTCCTTTGTGTTGCAAATACTGTGAATATTCAGCCACAGCCTGTGTTTATTTTAACTTTTGAAGTTTTAGTCAAACCACCAAAACAGAGAAGAAAAACTCACCAGGTGAAAATATTCCATCACCATCTTTATTTGACCATCCAATAATCTCCCTCATCTTTCGAAGTGTTATTTGTTCCATGAGGACAAAAACAGGGGCAATTTCATAGGTAAACCTGCATGGATAAAACAGAACAAACAAACATAGTGTAGATACAGATTCTAAAAACACGTAATAAATTCCCAGTTTGTGATCCTTTGTTAAAATGCTTGAGGTTTCTAAAAGTTTTCCTGTAACTTGAGGTTCTGATCCTGAACTCAAGCAAAAATCCTCAGGAAGACAATATTGGAAATACTGATGAATAAAAACTGCAGTATTAGTTATTTTGCAGTTTTCTACGCAGTGACTGTAAGGCCTAATATTCAAAATGATAATGCTGCTGACTTCTGTACAAGGTTGTCCTGTAAAACAACTGTTTCCCAAAGTGCCAATTCCACACTTGTGGAAAAACACACTGCTAAATCCTTATGAAAACAGTGAACTTCACTGAGCTAAACAAAACCATAATTAAAAGTATTGAGCTAGGGTTTCAAAGTCTAAATATAATTAATTATGTGGACTTATTCTCTTGATGATCTCCAAGGACAACTTACTTCTACAATACATGATCAATAACTGTCAAGAGTAATTACAAATGATGATTTTCTAATTACCAATTACCAAAACCAAGTCAGCAGTCAACTGTTGGATGCACTTAATGAGGGCAAAAAACATTACATACCGTGGCATGCCCTGATGTCAGAGTCAGATACGTGGATGGAAATTGACAGCCATACAACTATTTTTGGTGATCAAGGTACATGGATAAATTACTATTGCTGTAAACAAATTCTGTTTGCTGTGCATGAGGAAAAAAATAAGTACAGGGGAAAAAGAAGCAGAGAGAAATAAAAAAAACAACCTCTGATTTCCAAAGGAATCTATAAGAATATGACACCCTGACACTTCAGGTTTGACTAATATCCTCCACTTGAATAATTTTGTCAAGACCTATGTGCTGTCTCTCAAATACTAAAGTGATATTTTGAGAATAGGTACAGCAAACTTGAATGAGACATGATATCAAAAAGGGATCGAGTGTCTTAAAAAGCTTATCTTCTATTTAAAGCCACACTGGTTGCTTACACTGTTAATATTTTCTTCAATTTTTATGTATCCTTAGTCCATCAGAGAAATATCACCATTATTTTTAAAACATTCCCTTCAGAGTAAAAATTTGTAATTTGTTTTATTATTCTGATTGCTATTTTCAAAAGCCAAAATACTACTTATTTTGTTTTTATTATCATTAGAAATGACAGAGACTTTGAATACTAATCTGAAGTTTGGGTGCTGCCACTATTTACAAATGGACAAAATTAATAAACCAGTGTCTGCCAACACTGGCTTGGGGTTGTTTTATTTTTAAGCACTGCAAGTCTAGGATATATTCCAATCTTCATTTTCTCAAAATGATCACCTGATGTCCACAGGAACCCAGCAACATATAGATCCCTGTAGCTCAATACCAGGTACTCTTCAAGTCAATGAGATTGGTTTTTTCCCCACCAGTTTAAACATTTTTGAGTTTTATCCTGAGACTTTGTACACTGAATTTTGAATATATTTAAACACAAAGAAGATAGTACTTATTTATATTATTCTGTAGTTATTTTCTGAGTCTCCAAAAACTGACAAGAAACAAATGACAGTAGATATTTATAAATTGCAAGGCCAATGAAGCTATATTAGATGATGGTGCTGAATTTACAAATCATGTCTTGTTGAAGCTCACGCCGCCTTACTTGTTTCGAACTTATATTATTTTGAAGAATTCATTTCCTTAAAACCCAAAAAAAATGTGTTTGGCTTAAAAGGAACCATCTAACTTTAGAATCAATCTAAAAAAAATGCTGATTAGATTTTTCCTATAGTTACAACCTTTACAGGTATTTCTGTGAATTAACTGTAACAGTCATGAGTATCAGCTCTTCACTAACAGATTGTGCTAAGAGGATTTTGGTAGAAGCCAGCACTGACTTACTTCTGCTTTCACCTAAATGAAAAATCACTATATCAGACCAAATCAGTCCAGCTGCCGTTCCCTTGTTGGCCAATATGTAAAAAGCAGTCTGAGAATAAACACAGAGCATTTTACATCAATTTTCTATCTGCATAATACTGAAAACACCAATATATCCCCTTGACTCAGCTAACAGTGGGCATAAACAGAACTTCCTGATAATATTTACTTTTAACCTCAGCTGCATGGTGAGAGAATGCCCTGTGCTGCAGATCTCGAGAACTGGATGAATAATGAAATTCTGAAATTTCCATGCTGAAGGTCTCATGACTAGTGATTGAGCTATGAATAGCACATTGATACAATATTTCAACGTGGGAAGCTTTTTAGGTTTAATTTTATACATTATCTTCACAGTGACATTTAAGTAATATTTCCTAATGTTAATTTAAAATTTTAAGAGAGTACAGATGTTTTGATTACTCAAAACTCATCTGCAAAAGAAAACACGTAGTTTAAATTGTTCATAAATATTTTAAGTATTGTTTGTCTGTAGAAAAGAAAAGATGGCAAATGGAAAACTTTCCCTACTACAATTCAGTGTTACTGTTGCTTGTGTGTTACGTGCTCATGTAGCTGTAATAGGTTAGAACAGCCTCTAGGTAAAGGTCAAAATCTGTTCTTGTGTGCTGGAACACTGCTCAAAACAAATAGTATGTTCCCCAGAGCTCACAGAGGTGATTCGGTTATTTTTAACAACCTTCTCTGTCAGTCCTTTGAATCATACTTTACAAACATCTTGCTTTAACCTTACTTGCAATTACTGTGTTACTTGAAAGCACACCACGATGAGTTTTGTTTGCTGAAAAAAGAGCACGCTAAGCCTCATACTAAGAAACAGACACTAAATTTTCATGTTCACAGAGAAGTATTTTCAAGATATATTCTTGTTTAAAGCACAAATGGATGAGAAATTAGCTATTTAACAGCTTACTTTCAAAAAAATATGGAAAACATCAATCAAAAAGAGTTACTCTTCAAGAAATGACTAAATGAGTGCAATGTTATTAATAATGATGTCAATAATTCTTTATCCTGCTACAGTCTGCCACCGAACTGAATTCTGGTATGTCCTATCAAATTTGTGTAATTTCACTGATTACGAAAGGATAACTAAAATAGGATAACTAAAATAGGATAACTAAGTTAGTCGAACAGGCTTGGAAAAAATGACACAAATATTTGTCATAGAGAAACAACCTTTAAAGAAATTTTTTTTTAGAAATGTGGTCAGAATTATTTTCTCTTTTAATAATGCTGCTAAAATGCACTTCAAAGCACTTTAAAGCACTTTGCAATACTTGTTTGACAATTAAAATAGATATTGCTGGGGTTCCTTCCCAATCAGCTTTTACACCTGAATGTTTCATACCGATTTTCAGCAAACAGAGAGCTAATTGAGATGCTTATTACAAAGAGAAGGCTGGTTTTGGCTGGGGCACCTTAGATTTTTATTTCATTTTATTGTTTATGTCACCAAACAGGCACGGCTCCTAATCTATACAGAGCTGCCAGTCATCAGCTATGTTTAATGAACCGTATACTCACAGACAGACCAGTGAAAATATTGTTCATGTTCCAGTCTGAGGATACATTTTGTATGTTATGACAATTAGCAACAAACTCCCCAAACCAGAGATTGCTTTACAGCTAAAACACATTCAGTACAAGACTAAAAGAGAGAAGTCTTGCCTCCTGAATATTTGGACTCCCATCACGTTTTTGAACACATAGAAATCGAAACGTAAATAAAAGCTGACTAGAAGGTTTGCTGGGTTTTTAGTGGTTTGAGAGGCTTTTTGATTGGTTTGGGGTTTTCTTTTTGTTTGGTTTTGTTGTTGTTTTTGTTCTGTTTTGTTTTTGTGGGTGTTATTGTTTATTGTGGTTTTGGGTTTTTTTTCATTAATTGCATTCCACTGCAAAAATTCATCATAATACCTTACATTGACATTTAGCTTTCATTAACTTTGAGGCCAAGAAAAATTCAGAAAATACATCATGTTTGATGCATTCAGATGTCAAATTCTACTTTTTTTTTATACTTCAGTTTATTAATTTACACATGACTTTATTAATCTTGGACTAATTCCTTAATTAGCATAAAATTATTTTTCAGTATTACATTTTAAATCATTTTGAAGCTACCCAGATAGCTTCTTTACCAGCACACGAGCAGAAGGTATTGCCTCAAGCCTGCTATCTCTGAAGTCAACAGGAGAGAAGAAAATAAATTTTTCCATATCTTATGTTCTAGTGTTAACATGTGGATAGCTGCAGACTTGTTCAGTCTAGAGACAAAGATTTTTTTAAAAAAAAAAGTATAGAGAAGATTGGTCCAAAAGAAAAAAAGTAATTTCATGTCATTATGTTAGAATAATCATGTTTTACTTACCATATGCTCTCTGATATTTGCATTTCTATTTATAAGAAACATAAAACTGTTCAGTTTTATGTAACTATTTTCATCGTATTACTGATGATGACATTAAGAAAAACATGAGGCATTTTTCTGGAAGATGCAACATTCATCATTCAAAAATGAAAATGATTCATATCAGTGACAATACCTATCTACCGTGCTACGTGGCAGCCCGTGCAAGCACCAGTCCCAGCCACTGGTGACAAGGCATTGCTTACATGTTTGTGTTCGCAGTGGATGTCAGCCACTCCCCAGCCAGGCCAATAATGTCCAGTCCCGTGGACAGCTGATTGAAAAAGCGAGGATGACCTGAAAAGAAAATTGAGAACAACTTAGGGCAAACTCTACCTGTATCTCTCAGGTTTCAAATTTAAGCCATCAGCCTTTTCTGCTACAAGTCACAGGTTTGTACTTGGAACACTTGCAGCAAAGTTTTCAAAGCAAGTCCTGCTTATGGGAGATCGACAGCCAACATTCACAGATGTCTCATTACAAACTTGGAAAAAAACTTCTTATGAGAGCTTCTGAATGGAATATTTTGCGTTTAAAAGATAACCTCGGAATCCTGAGCCTGTGAACACCTCCGGGACCTGCTCAAGGGCTCGGGCTAGCCGATTTCTAGAGCCATCTTCCGACTTCAGAGGCGCTGTGAGCTCGGGCGAGTTCGCAGGCCGGACACACCCTGGGCAGTAACAACCTCCGGGTACTGGGGCCATTTGCGTTTGAATGGAGGAAGAGAGGAAAGCTCGGGAGCTTGAACTGGAGCTGCAGGAGTGAGGGAGAGGGGCGGAGGAGCCAGTCTCTACCCGAGCTACAAGGACACGGGAGAGCCGTTTCACGGGGTCTCCAGAGGAATATTCCAGTGCTGCAGCGGGGGCAGAGGGCCCCCCCCAAGATCTCCTCGACTGGATCCCTTTCCCCACATGGTTTATAAGTCAGAATTCACCTCCTTAAACAGAGTTTGCTATTGAATCGAAGGAAATCACATCCCTATACTTCAGCCGAAGTTGCTTTAACGACTTTTATAAGCACTAATCCCGACTGCTGGGTGTCTACTTTTCCAACATGAAGAGGGGAAATTCCCAACAACTGATAACGGGCGTTGAGGGAGGTGGGAGGTGTCAGGATTTAGACCTCTCTGCTCTCTGGGGAAGGACACGCAGACAGCACACTGGAGACAGCCCGGCCCCAGAAGGGAGGTCAGTCCTCGACGCCTGGAGGGACCCTGTCATGTCAGATTCGGTTCAACGCGAGGAACATCAGCATCTCTTGACATGAAGAAATAAATGCGATTCTGCCCCGAGCCACGTCAGCAGAAATCTTTTGGAGGCTGAGCCTGCCGGCGCTGCCACATCGCGGCACTTCCTAAAGAGGATGCGCCGCACCCGGGCTGCTCCCGCCCGGGGAACCCACGGCTCGGGGCTAGAGCCCAGAAACACCGCGGCGGCTGAGCTGTCCGCTTCACGAGCCAGCACTTCTCCGCTTTTCCAGGACACACTGACTGGGAAGTTATCTTAAGCGACATTTCTCTGACCTCCCATAGCTGTTAATGAGCCCGCGATGCCCTGGGGCTGGACTGCCGATTCGGCCCCGGTCTCTTTGAAGGGAGCTTCGCCTTGACAGAGAACGTGAGCCCCAGGAGCCCACAGCAGAACGCGTGTCCTGGGCACTCAGACAATCCGAGCTGCACTTTAAAGCTGCACCAGACACCGCTTTGAACACAGCCTGTGTCCGGTCGGATAGCAGCTGCCTCTCAGGTCCTGGGGACACGTCCGGTTGGTCCCACAGAAGCTCCAGGGGAGGTGGGGGTGAGGAGCCGAGGTTGCTCGACACAGAGGAATAATGGTGCAAGCACACGGAGCGCGGCCACTCTGACTTAACTTCTGGCCACCTGCGCGACAACCCACGCATGGGGAGTGGAACACGCTCCCCTTTGATTAAGAGTACAAAAATCAAAGTGTGCTCCTGACTCCACTGAATCCATCAAGCCACGATGTAAACAGGAAAAAGGACAGAACGCTACCCGCCACATCTGTTGTCAAGATTTTGCTCCTTGAATGCTCTGCGTTGGGTCTTCACGGCTGCAAAACTAACCACAGCTGGGAGCCGTGGCTGTCAGCTGCCCAGCCAGAGACCGCCGGGAAACAGCCTCCCGCTCTGAGCCCCCTCTGCTCCAGCTCCGGGGAGATCGAGCCGAGCCGAGCCGAGCTGTGCAGAGCTCAGCAGCCCTGAAACGCCGGAGCACGGCTGGGGAGGGGAAACTCGGCGCGCTCCATCACTGCTCCAGTTCCTGAGCCGCCCGGGTACGCACGGCAGTCAGGGCTAGCTGCCAGAAGAGATTTCCGGGGATACAATGTAGAACATTTCAGGCCGACCAGCCGGAAAGAGCGTTGATTTGCTCTAGAACCCGGCTACGGCTCACCCAGTAAAAGAAGTTATTAGAAAATCTGGATTTCTTTCTGATTCAGAAGGACCTGGACAGGCAGGACTCCTGGGTAATGGGCTGAAATCCACAGGGTTCCTTTATTGATGACTCCTAGGATTTCAGTCTCTTTTTCATTAAACGTTTGATGAACATAAAAAAGAAAAATTGCAAATTCGGTGCCATTTATGCCCTCATTTACCTAATGATATTGCTCCCCGGAGATACAGACAGCTCGCGTTTCATCAAGTGAAAGAGATTACGTCTCAAAAACTTGTTTCTGTGCTCTAAAAACAGCACTGAGCCCTTCCCGGCGGGGACGGATGGTCACCGATAAATGCAGTTTCTGAGCAGAAACATTTCCAGCGCCCGCAGCCAGCCCCGGAGCCCACGGGCGCAGAGAGGGTGTGGGTTTACCTCCCTGAGCTCAGTCACCCTCTCTTCACCGTGAGCCCGAGAAAAGTCCCAGGAGGGACTCGCCACAGAGTAGTGTGCAAAAACCTACCTGTCCTCACTCCGTACTTCAGTGTGTCCCGGCAATCCACCAGAATCTGCTCCAGGGACTCAGGGTTGTCCGAAAGTTCCAGGTTGAAGCCCTCCATGCCCTCCAGGAGCTGGTGAGGGTGGTGGAAGTCCAGCACTTTGGTGGATCTGTCAAACGTCTTCCTCACGTAGTTGAGAAGGATGTCCACAACCTCCAGCAGGAACTGCATGGTCTGCTCCTCACCATTCTTGGAGGGCAACAAATCTGTGGAGCAAACCAGCTGTCAGCGCTTGCTTTGGGTGAGAGAAGCAGAGATGAACCAGCCTCGGCTGCCCGCAGCGCTCCAGGAACCTGGAAGCCGCGGCCCCAGCGCTGCCTGGCTGCAGCCGGGCAGAATCCCGACCCCTCTCGCCCCGTGGGGAAGGGGAGCCGAGGTCGCCCACGGCAACAGCGGAGCTCCCTCCAAGGCGCCCCGGCCCAAGAGCACGGCCCGCAGCGCTAAGGCTGCGCGGTGCCTCCTGTGGGCCCAAAGTACTCGGAATCCACACCTGCCCTTACCTTGCGACGCTCCCCACCCCCAAAGCGATCGCTTTCCCTTCCCCACTCTTCTTGCAATGGCCCCGTACCAGCAATCACAGGCTGCTTCGTTACTATTTTACTAAGGAGGATAAAATAAAGTTACTCTCCTCCCGAATGCTGGATCTGGAGAAACCCCATGAACCATTGAAGCTGGGCTGCAGATAACCAGCCCAAAGTACAAAAAACTGCATTTCAGGCAGCTTGCATACATCACCAGTGCAGCTCCCGAAAAACACAGACACGGAGCTTACTCAAAAAAAGCCAAGGAAAAGCATTATCTGAACGTGGCTGCACTTCCAGAGGAGATGAGGGCAAGACTACTAAGGGCCAAGCCTGAGCTGGAGCAAGGAGAAACTGTAAAGTGTTTACCTCTGGCATACAGATTGGAAAAGTCTGTCTCGGTGCGCCGGAACCTGGATCCTTTCTCACTGTTCTCGCATGCCAGCAGGCTCTTGGAGGACTGCCTTTCCTTCAGAGAGCTGACGATCCGGCCCTTGTCTTCCAGGCTGTTGGTCCTTTGCAGGAACCCTAGGTTATTATTGCAAGGTGCACAGGTCAGAGTTTTCTCACTTCCCAGCATGTTTAGAAATATCTAAAGCAGCTCTCTAGACAACAGTTAAAAGCAGTGTTGGCTCTAGATCTGACTAATGAGGTCAG
This sequence comes from Bombycilla garrulus, assembly GCA_013400315.1. NCBI lineage: Eukaryota > Metazoa > Chordata > Aves > Passeriformes > Bombycillidae > Bombycilla > Bombycilla garrulus. The sequence goes on from VXBU01002479.1 coordinate 173,652, forward strand.
GAATAAGGGTATTTATGGGGATTATTTGCCTCCAGGAGGGAGAGTTCAAAATGCCATCAACTGCAAAAACGCAGCCATGCAAAAAACAAAATTTCGTCATTTAGTGCAGTGGTAAATTCTTATTAAGTCGATCAGACAGATTCCACTTCAGTAATCAGCCACTGGAAGAGAGTTCAGGATGAGTCAATGCTATTTCAGCCTGCAGGCGAAGTTTATGGACCTAGCAGACAGGGGCAATGATGTATGATTAAAATCAGGGCCATTTTCAGTTCTCCTCGTGGTGCTCTCACGCACAAAAGGCACGAGAGCAAGCAGCCATTCTGGAGTAGCCGTCCTGAGAGTGCTAGAGCTCTGAGGATACCAGTAGCACTCATATAACCCCACCTTCCTATTATCAGTAAGTACTGATGCGGATTTTCCACCTGAAAAGATGCTTTGATGCTAAAAGTAATCATCCCCGGAGGTTGTAAGAGCTCCGCTCTCACCGGAAACGCATCTTTGGCGCCCAGAACCCGAACACAACTGCCGCTGTTAATGCCAAGGCAATAATAAACCCACTCACCCCGAGAATTATGGGGGCGGGAGCCATGCAGCGTCCGCGGCGAGTAATGAGATCTGTCTACTTTAACAAGGCAGGGAGAACAATTAATTTTCTGGATTTGATCTATTAAATCTATGATGCCCACTAAAACACGTATAGTGTCGGACTATTCGTCATTAAGGAAAGCATCGGATTTTGACTTTCGAGGCTGTGGCGAACGTGCCTGTATGTTTGGAAGAGGCACTACGGCGGCGCCGGTCTCCTTCATTCTTTCTTTCCTTTTAAAACAAGCAACAGTCGAAACCAAGGCTCGTCGCGGCTGGGGATATCTGCCAGAGAGGAGGACAAACAACGTCCCCCGACGCCGCTTCTCTTCAGCGCCCTCCGCTTTCCGGCCGTGTGTCGCCGCTCTCCGGAGCCGTGACGGCGGAGCGGGACTGCGGGCACCCACCGAGGCCCACACGGGACCCCTGCATCTCGGGCAGGCACAGGGGCTGAACCTCGGGGGAGGAAAGGGAGGGACAATGAGCTGCTGGGCCAATTGCTCCCGGTACCTGTGCCTCGGACTCTGCTGCCAGCCAGGCAGTCATGAAAAAGCTGTGGAAAGCGGAGCGCTCGGTTGGCAGGCCCTTCTGCATCAGTCGGGCACCCATACGAGTCTCCAGGAGGGTCGCTCACAGGTAAGTTTGTCGGAGCCATGCTTTCGGTGAACACCTCAAGTTTTGCCTTTTAATTCCGATCTTCTACTGATTGGTCTTCTTCTGTGATGCTTTTACGAATGAGACAAAGACTATTTAAGGGAAACTCTCTTCGTGCATAAGTTAAGAGTAGCCACCCATATATATACATATATATGTATGTATATATACATGTACTATTTAGTTATTTTGTTACTGCTTCTAATGGCTCTTGAAGCAATCATTAGCTCCCGCAACAGCTAGCGCTATTTGCCTGCTCATTAGGAGGAGCAGCTGATATCGAAGCAGGTGCAGTCTAAACTAAATTATGGATCCTCTTTTACCAGGTCCTGGGACTTCATTTTGGTTATATTTTCCCCCACTCGTCTTTTTTTCAGCCTCTCAGTAGCGATGCTCAAGTGGGACGAGTTCCTTGAGAGCAGACGTCGGCGGGGACGGCGGCGCTCCTCGCACAACTCGCGCTCCCCTCGGCACGCAGAGGCGCATTCCTCAGCGGCTGGAAAAGGAGGGAGCACCGCTTCAGTAACAGAGAAAGGCTGCAGTTGTCTCCATTTCAACTCTCGTCGGGCCCAGCGAGGCCGTGGCTTCGCTGAAGCGTCTGACCTAACTGGACGCTGCGGGCAGGGAGCTCCGTCCTTACCCGAATGACTTCGCGGCGGCGGCTCCCCGGCCCCGTTATCCCGGCCCGGCCCCGGGGATCAGGCCGGGATCAGCCGGGGATCAGGCCGGGATCAGCCGGGGATCAGCCGGGGCTCCGAGCGGCTCCTCACGGGCCCTGCCAGCCCGCGCCTCGTGGGGCCCGCGCGGCCGCGCTGCGGAGGCTCGAGGGCGGCGATTCGAGGACGGGAGGAGCCGAAGGCAGGATGGCGCTGTCGGCCGACATCAGCCCATCCGGCCGTGGGGAACGCGCCCCGCGGCTACGGCGGTGTCTCCTGGACCCGGAGACTCGGTATCAGAGGGAGCGCGGGGGGCAGTGACGGCCCCCACTCTGGAGCCGCCGGACCATCTCGTTTGCCGAGCTCCTCCCCAGGAGGATGTGGGACGTTCCCCAGCGCCGTCCCGGGCTTCAGAGAAGCGTAACAGCCGGCCCTCGAAGGCTCCTTCCGCTCCCGGGGAGAAGTGCGTGACTGTAGCCGGCCTTTCATCTGTATCCTGCTTGGAAAGCGAGGCCGGTGTAGGAGAGTTCCAGCAAGTAGCAGAGTATGAAATAGTGTCCGCGCTGCTTCTCCAGGAGCAGCGGAGGGCGCAGCCTTTCTCAGCAGAGCCTCCGTCCCGCAGGTGCATTTTCATCGATGCCCTTTAAAAGACCGAGTTTTCAAAACCCAAGCGACGCCAGACTGGCGAGGGAATACTTCGGTGCAACGTGACCAGGAATTCAGCGTGATTTCACATCAGGCCTCACACAAGGCAGGTGTGTGAGCCCCTCTCGGCCTGGCAGCCCTGGGCGGACCCTCATCTTCCGAGGCGGGGTCAGCCCTGCCGGGCCCCGTCGGGGGCGGCTGCAGGAGATCCTGGTCCCCCGCCGTGGTCGGGATGTTTAGCACCACCCACGTGAATTATGCTTGGCAGCATAAATCCCACGGGCTCCGGAGACGAGTCCAGTTTCTCACATGCATGGCTGCTTTGGAAGCCCCACTCTCCCGCGTTGCTCACCGGGCTTGGAATCATCAGCTAGCCGAGGCCAGGCAGAAGACGCACCGGAGCAAATTTGCTACGTTGAGCACTTCCACTGATGCCAAGCAAATGTTAGCAGGATCACTCCCAGCAATAACAATTGCCAGGGTGGGAGTGTAGCATACAATTCCAGATACAGGGGAAAATCGCCACATATCTTTCCCGCCGTGACAGTTCATTAAACCACTTTAAAATAGGATTTTTGGGGGTTTTCTGCTTTTTAAATTATTTTGTTTTTTAGGTGGATATGTGCGGAGATGAAGAGTGGCGGGAGAAGGGATCGGGAGGGTTGGGGGTGGGAATGGTGGCAGCGGCAGCGCTCTTTTCAGGCAGTGGCTTTCAACCAGAAAAGCGAAAAAAGCTAATCCTTAAATCGCTCGGTTACTTAAGAAGAAATGACATACATATTGGATACGTAATTATTGAAAATGTCAAACTCATAATATACAACCAACTCATTGTTCAAGACCTGCCTTTTCTCTGAGGGTAACCCTTATTTAACTTTTGCATTCAAAATGCATCGATTTCAGTGTGATACACACAGAAGGAAAAAATTCCAAGGCGCCTTTGTGACTATACAATATTTAGGGTCCGGGATGACATCTTGTGAAAGGTAAGGATAAGACGGTATCATCTGCAACAGTCAAACGTCAACTCGTTTAACGTTTGATTAGGATTCTTGGCAACCTTAATACTCCACTCTCTACCATAGGCAACCTTCCCTGCACGTCTTTGTGAAGGCGTTTGATTCAAATGGGAGGGCTCATACAAGCAAAAACAGTGGTCGTGATCAAATCTGAATATTCCAAACCGGCATCACTCACAATTAAGAGTATTGTTTTTCATGTAAGACAGAAACGAGCCAGGAAAGGAAAACTGAACACCAAACCACAGCCGAAAATACAGCTTGCCTTGAACTCCCTTCACAAAGCCTTCTCTGCGCTCTCTTATGCCCTTCTCAAATCCAAAATGGTGGGATATTTAATTTCCACGTGTGTTTGATCTCACTGAGAGAAGCTGCGCTGTCCCTCTCTAACCCCTGTAGTCTAGCAACACGGAGCAAGCCTAAATGCGCGTTACTTTATCAGTTCTGCTTGCCGGGCTAAATTAAAATGATGGTGAAAATGCCCATCGCTCCAGCCACTGAGGGGACTGGTAGGGAAATGGTCCATTAAACCCAGATCAGGAGCTATTTATAGAACTAAGCGACTACTCGTTAATGTCGCCAGCGGCTGCCAGTGAAATCTCTCACAGACACAGGGCTAAACATTTGCAGCCTGGTTCTTTTCCCTTTCGAACTTCCAGGTGACAAAACGTTTAATGACTGAACTTCGACTCGAGCAAGCAGTAAAAGAGGTTTAAATGTCCCTTTGCATTGAAAAAAATATTAGTTTCTCCCACGACATATTTCCCATCCCCCCAAAAGAGACAGAGGGAAAAAGGGGAAATCATTTCTATGCCTAAAGGGGTATGGGCTAAACGGAGTGATTTTCCCCATCAGAATACAAAGATTTGACTGTTAGTCTCTGAAAGCGAAGGCGCTACTCAGATATCTAGAGAAGGAAGACAGCTTGTTATCTGCAAATGAATCTCTTGCTATAACGTTGCGATCTGATTGTGCATTTGTTTCCTTTCTGCATTTCATGTGCCTGCGCGCTGACTGGCTGCCAGCGCTATCTTACCAGCGCAGCAAGCTGACGAATTGCTCTTTAATAAGGCTCTCGTTAATCTTTTTTTCCCCAGGAGATCCGTATTTTCTAGTCAGATAAGGTTGAAAAATTTCAGACAGTGAGAGGCGGTGAACTGGCACCCCGTCCCCCGCTTTTCCTCCCCGGTGGGTCCTGCGCTTTCTTCGCCCGGAGCGCCCGGCGCTGCACCCCCGTGTGCGGCAGGAGAGGCAGCGGGGTCGCCGCGTCCCTCCCCCGGGCACAAGCCTGGGCCACCACCATCCCTCCACGGGCACAAGCCTGGGTCACCGCCATCCCTCCACGGGCACAAGCCTGGGTCACCGCCATCCCTCCCGGCGCACAAGCCTGGGCCACCGCCATCCCC